>CATIWQ010425248.1:0-24734 GCA_949673415.1 Euphorbia schlechtendalii
CGAATTAAGAATCGAATCACTTATACATATTTCTCACTAACACTTTGAACGTGGCGAAATCTATATATTTTTCACTCTCTATCTATGCATACACGCATTCATCATATGCATCAACTATATCACACCATATGCCACACACCACGAAAATGGTTGATTTGAACCCTATTTATAGAGTGTGAAGGGTTGCTTCTATCTAAACGAAGAGTCATGTCCATTGGCAAAGGGTTGCATCACTTCAATGTGATTAGATGCAAGATTTCATCCTCATATTCAATGGAAAGGCACCTTTTTGTGATTGGATTGCTTCCAAAAGATTTCTTTTCATCTGATAGTTGATGGTGGTTGATGGTGATTGATCATATTTATCCGGCTGTTGGTAGTTGAGAAGAGTTAACCAAAAATCGTCACAAGTTACGAGTATGACTTACATTGTTTTGTAACTTTTTGTTTGTGAAGAATGACAGGTCACGACCGCGAATGGGTGTCACGATCGTGACATGTGTTGTTCTTCACTGGTTCTCTTTGCAACTTTACCGATCTTTGGCAACTTCGATCCTAAGCCAATTCCTTGTGCTCCATGCATCTTTTTGCATCTTTTTCACTCTATCTACATAGAATTCCATCTTTGATTATTTCACTCCCAAGATTCACCTAGTTTCTGCACTTGCATAAAAAATAACTACATACCACGTGAAATATTTTATATCAAATATAAAATGACTCTAAACCATATCGTTTTATGTGTAAAAATATGAGCATACCATGATTGAACATGGTAATTCATTTATTTCTCTTAGGAGTAGCTTGCTTTGGGTTTGGCACTTTTCATGTAACTGGATTATATGGTCCTGGAATATGGGTCTACGATCCTTATGGATTAACTGGAAAGGTACAACCAATAAGTCCAGCATGGGGTATGGAAGGTTTTGATCTCTTTGTTCCAGGAGGAATAGCTTCTCATCATATTGTAGCTGGGACATTGGGCATATTGGCGGGCCTATTTTATCTTAGTGTTCATCCGCCCCAACATTTATACAAAGGATTACGTATGGGAAATATTGAAATTATCCTTTCTAGTAGTATCGTTGCTATCTTTTTTGCAGCGTTTGTTGTTGTTAGAACTATGTGGTATGGTTTAGCAACTTCCACGATTGAATTATCTGGTCCCACTCGTTATCAATGGGATCAAGGATACTTCCAGTAAGAAATATATAGAAGAGTTAGTGCCGTGTTGGCCAAAAATCAAAATTTATTAGAAGCTTGGTCGAAAATTCCCAAAAACTTAACTTTTTATGATTACATTACAATAATCCTTCAAAGGATGGATTTTTCAGAGCAGGTTCGATGGACAATGGGAATAGAATAGTAGTAGGATGGTTAGGACATCCTATCTTTAGAGATAAAGAAGGGCGTGAACTTTTTATAAGCCGTATGCCTACTTTTTTTGAAATATTTCCACTTGTTTTGGTAGACAGAGATGGAATTGTTAGAGCTGATGTTCCTTTTTGAAGGGCAGAGTCGAACTATAGTGTTTAACAAGTAGGTGTAACTGTTGAGTTCTATGGTGGTGAACTAAATGGAGTCAATTATAGTGATCCTACTACTGTCAAAAAATATGCTAGGCGTGCTCAATTAGGCGAAATTTTTGAATTAGATCTTGCTACTTTGAAATTCGTTGGTGTTTTTCATAGCAATCCAAGGGGTTGGTTTAATTTTGGACATTGATCATAAGGTTTTGACTATACTAATTTACATGGGCTTATTTTCGGTGATGATGCTAAAAACTTGATCGTAATTTCGATCCCCGGCAAAGTCGTCAAAAACCTTGTACCCAACTTTTATATCAACAAGATAAGAGTTCAAAATGTGAACATGTGTTGTCAATATTGCTTATCCAATAGAAATATGGTGACCACTGCAAGTATATAGTTACGATGTAGTTTTAAAAGATATCGATCCCACAGGGAAGGAATTCGGTTCTTAAGACCAACTAGAGTACGCGAACAAAAGAAATAAAATAATTGGTAAAGGTTTTAAATGGATTGGATGATAGACTAATGAATAGACAGATGTATGAACAGACTAGAGAAGATGCAAATTATATAGATATTTCCTAAGAACAAGTTTAGTAGAGAAAAACATGCAAAATCATCAAGAATATTTCGTACACTAAATAACTTCAACAAATAAAGTTCTAGATGCCCTAATATTTCAAAAGAATTTTTTCTTTTTCTAAATCTAAAGAAGATGAAAATTAATAAAAATTCACTAGCTTTCTTTTTTATTTACAAGGAAATAAGCTTCATAATGTTTTTTTAAAACACTAAATAAAAATTATAGATCGGCTATACAAAACTCCTCTAGTTATAGGTTTAGAATATTTTCATGAACTTTTTTAAAAAAATTCACAAGATTGTATATTGTATGTATATTATACCTTTTGAGGTAATTATACACTTTCGGAATCATTTCGAATTGGTCCAGAAAAACGTAATTCCATGGGCTTTCTTTTTTATTTTCTCTGCATTAATTAAATCTAAAAGGATAGTTGGATTTCCATGGGCTTTCTTTTTTATTTTTTAGGAAATACGTTTTATAATGTTTTTTTTAAAACACTGAATATAAATTGTAGATCGGTTATGCAAAACTCCTCTAATTTTAGGTTTAGAGTATTCCGGTGAATTTTTTTAAAAAAATTCACAAGATCGTATACTGTATGTATATTATACCTTTTGAGGTAATTATACACTTCCGGACTCATTTCGAATTGGTCCAGAAAGACGTATTTCTATGGGCTTTCCTTTTTACTTTCTAATTTACCCAATTCATCTTGAACATTGGATTTCCATGGGATTTCTTTAAAGCATATAACTTAATTAATATAAGAGACTCAAGATGAAATACTCATTATGACACATAGATATATCATAAACTTTGAAATAGAAAGTATAAGTAAAAAAAAAAGTAAAGTTATAAGGTATGCAAGTGAAAGCTAAAGTTTATCAAACCATATCCACTCTTTAATAGGAGTCGTCAATTCCCACAATTCCTGCTTATACTTTGAATCCATTCTCGACTCATACAAAACCTTTGCTAGGATGCTATTCTTTATGAATATCGAATAAAAGAATGTTGAAGAACGAAAACTTTTATTTATAAGTTCTTTGCAATTACACTCGTACAGCAAACGCTCGAATTTGTGGTGAAATCTAGTGATCGAAATAAGTATCGAATCACTTATACATTTTTCTCGCTATAACTATGAACGTAGTGAAATCTAGATAATTTTCACTCTCTATCTATACGCACACACATCTACCATATCATGTCATATCATTCTGCTCTCTACGAAATTAACTGGTCTTAAATCCTATTTATTGAGTATGAAGGGTTGCGTCTATCCAAACGAAGAGTCGGGTCCATTGGCGAAGAATTTCATCACTTCATTGGGATTGGATGCAAAGTCTTATCCTTATCCACAATGGAAAGGCACCTTTTCATGATTGGTTGACTTCCAAAAGGTGTCTTTTCATTTGGTAGTTGATGGCGGTTGATCATACTTATATAGTAGTAGGTAGTTGAGAAGAGTTGACCAATAACCATCACAAGTCACGATCGTGAATTAAATGTTGCGATTGTGACTAATGGTTGACAGCTTTCTATTTTGAAAAATAACAAGTCACGATCATGAATGGTTATCATGACCGTGAATTGTGTTTTTCTTCAGAATTCTTCTTACAACTTTACCAATCTTCGATAGCTTCAATCCTAAGCCAATTCTTTATGTTCCACACATCTTTTTGCACCTTTTTCACTCATTTTCAATAGAATTCCACTTTTGATCATTTTACCTATTTTCTACATTTGCATAAAAAATAACTAAATACCATGTGAAATCTTTTATATGAAGTATAAAATGACTAAAAACCATATCGTTTTATGATTGAAAACAACATGATAATAAGTGTAATTACACACTTATCAAGCATGCTTCGTTTGCTATGCTCTTTTTCTTCGGACACATTTGGCATGGTGTTCGAACTTTGTTCAAAGATGTTTTTGCTGGGATTGATCCAAATTTAGATGCTCAAGTGGAATATGTTGCATTCCAAAAACTTGGAGATCCAACTACAAAAAGATAAGTAGTTTGATACAATCTTTTATCTCTTAGTTTTTGCCTCTTTTTTTGTGATTTTAGATAGGGTATATAGATTTCTTAATTTGAATCACCACTCTTTACTTTGAATTTTGGTCTTCTTTTATCCAGAAGACGCTCTAAAAGAAATGGGCATGAAAGCTATAATTGTAAACCATGATTGAATTTATGAAAGCATTGGATTATACATTCCTTTTAGAGTCAACTTTAGGAATCATTTTCTTAGCTATTTTTTTCGAGAACCGCCTAAAATTCAAACTAAAATGGTCAAATGATTTTTCAATATATTAATTGAAGTAAAGAGCTTCCCAAAATTAGGAGGCTCTTTTATTTTAGTCACTTTTAGTCCCCGTGTTCCTCGAATGGATCTCTTAGTTGTTGAGAGGGTTGCCCAAAAGTAGTATATAAGGCATACCTGGTAAAACTTACAAGTAAACTAGATATAAAGATGGCGACTAGGGTTGCTGTTTCCATTATTATATGATTTCAAGACCACAATGGATCTATGATAAGATCATTTATTTACAACAGAATGGTATACAAAGTCAACAAATCTCAATTAATATAAATAGGATTCAATTTATGGCTACACAAAGCATGGAGGGTAGTTCTCGATCAGGTTCAATACGAACTGTTGTAGGGGATTTATTGAAACCATTGAATTTCAAATATGGTAAAGTAGCTCCTAGATGGGGAACAACTCCTTTAATGGGTATGGCATTGGCTCTATTTGTGGTATTCCTATCTATTATTTCGGAAATTTATAATTATTTCATTTTACTAGATGGAATTAATACGGCCTAGCTTTTGAATTCAAAATGAAAGAATTTTCTTGTGGATTTTTTATTCTATTTTATTTTCAAAGTTTGATCATGAAATTTATGTCTGTATTTCTGAAATATGAGTGTGGGACTTGTTAGTATTGATCCTATATGATAGTATAGAGAGTGGGTCTGTCGCCTTGATAGAGATGCTTTTATTCCTTGTCAGGTATTTATTTATAGTATCTGTAGCACGGAATATATAAAATAGATTATAGAACTATGATTCATACAAAATATTCAGATCCCGTGATCGGACTCCAAAAAATTTCAAAGAGTTAGAAAATGTATAAATTGAAAAGCTTTTCCTCTTTCAAACTCTTAATCTATGTTTGATCAAAGCATAAACCTTTCTTTGGGTTTTTACTAATTCTATATATTGATTGAATAAGTGATGATACAATGGTTCTTACTCAGAGAATCTTTGGGCTTAGTTTGAAGGTTTTATTAAGAAAATCAACGTGATTCTAGTACGAATCTGAGGTTTCAATCAATTTGTAGGATTGTAATAAGAAAATTCCTATTAATTCAATAATAAAGAAAACAAGAATATAATAAGGCTACATTCCATAAAAATATAGTACATAAAAATAATAAATCAAAGAAAAATATGGGTAAATAGAAGATTTAAGAGGCCTGTAACAATCAATACCAAAAAGGAATGAGCCCACTTAATATTTTGATATTATAACCACAAAGAAGAGTTTTCAGATTTTTCTTTTTTCGTATGGTAAAAAACTCTTGAATCATAGGATCAAGAAGTTTATCTATTACACATATTTGGTTGAACTAGTATTTTGGTGGTTCTGTTTGAGCCATACGAGATGAATTTCTCATATACAATTCTTGGGGGGGTCATTCTAGTTTACCTAACTCAATAAAGTCTATGATTAGTTTGAAGAACGTCTCAAGATTCAGGCAATTGCAGATGATATAACTAGTAAATACATTCCTCCTCATGTTAACTTATTTTATTGTTTAGGAGGAATTACGCTTACTTGTTTTTTAGTACAAGTAGCTACGGGGTTTCCTATGACTTTTTACTACCATCCAACCTTTATTGAGGCTTTTGCTTCTGTTCAATACATAATGATTGAAAGGAACTTTGGTTGGTTAATTTGATTAGTTCATTGATAGTCGGCAAGTATGATGGTTTTAATGATGATCCTACACGTAATTTCATGTGTATCTCACTAGTGGTTTTAAAAAACCTCGCAAATTGACATGGGTTACAAGCATAGTTCTTGCTGTATTGACAACATCTGGTTATTCCTTACAATGGGACTAATTTGGTTATTAGTCAGTCAAAATTGGAATAGGCGTGCCAGAAGCTATTCCTGTAATAAGATCATCTTTGTTTGAGATATTACGGGGAAGTGTTAGTGTAGTTCAATCTACGTTGACTCGTTTTTATAGTTTACATACTTTTGTATTACCTCTTCTTACTGTTGTGTTTATGTTAATGCACTTTCCAATGATATGTAAATGAGGTATTTTGGGTCCTTTATAGAAAGTAATTTCTAGAGAATATTTATTCTAGATTTTATTCTAGATATCTGTAATCAACCACTGATTGCTTAAGGGAGGAACAAACATAGTATTTCATTACTACAATTATGGATTATTGAAAAGAATAAGACATGTACTTGGATATTTCCCTTCAACTATAACAATTTTTGTTTTTTTTATTTAACATGAATAGTTGAAGTGAATTCTCCTGAGAGACAAATGGATTATGGGAGTGTGTGACTTGAACTGTTGATTGGGCCGTGCAGATATATGCCCTTATCTGCCATATTGGAATTAATAATTAAATGTGTCTTTGTTTCAACCACTATGTAAGCCCCCTACAGAGGATAGGCTGGTTAACTTGAAGAGAAACTTTTCTATGATAAGATTCAATCATGTTAAGGCGCCGTAAAACCTAGTAGAATAGGTAATGCGGTAGAATCTATATTCTTTATTTAGTTAAGCTATTTTACTTATTTCTTGAATTAGTTAATAGTTTATAGTATGGAAATGTAGTCATTTCCTCTGCATTGAATCGATTTATGATATAATCGGAGTGAAGTGAAATAAGGGATATAGATCTAAAGAATGAGAGAGGCTAAATTTTCTTTGTAACAAGTAAATCCTTTGTATATAAAAAGTATCAATATTTTGCGGAGATAAAGATAAAAACCAATCCAAAGGTTTGAGACTACCAAAAAAGCACTTGATCATGATGACCTTTTATTTGAGGCCTACTTGGGTATTGAGCATTTACCTGTAAGAACAAATTCCTTGCAATCGATAATTACAACTCTGGAAAAAAGAAATCCAATCCCCTTTTTTAGTACATAAAATCATTCAGTGTAGACATGATTAACATGTAGATATGGGTTTTGAAACATCCAGTCATACAAGATTTTTCTATTTTATATGGATTTGTTTGATTCATTTGCTTCTTGCTCGAGCCGAATGATAAAAGGTTCTCATGTCCAGTTCCTTCGAAGGATGGATCTATAAGAATTCACCTATCCCAATAACAAAAACACCTAACTTGAATGATCCTGTATTAAGAGCTAAATTGGCTAAGGGAATGGGTCATAATTATTACAAGGAACCCGCATGGCCCAACGATCTTTTATATATTATTCCAGTAGTAATTCTATGTACTATTACATGTAATGTAGGATTAGTAGTTCTAGAACCATTAATGATTGGTGAACCTGCAGATCCATTTGCAACTCCTTTGGAGATATTGCCTAAATGGTATTTCTTTCCCGTATTTCAAATACTTCGTACAGTACCCAATAAGTTATTGGGTGTTCTTTTAATGGTTTTAGTACCTACAGGCTTATTAACAGTACCTTTTTTAGAGAATGTTAATAAATTTCAAAATCCATTCCGTCTTCCAATTGTAACAACCATCTGTTTGTTTGGTACTATAGTAGTTCCTTAGTTAGGTAATGGAGCAACATTACCTATTGATAAATCTCCAACTTTAGGTCTTTTACAAATTGATTCAATTGAAAAATAGCATCACATGTATATCTAAGGAATAGTTGCTTTAAAGTGACTTGTCCCTAGATAACATCTATTCAATTCAAATTTGGATATATTTTGCAATGGATTGTGCTAAAGATTAAAAATTTTCATCTTTTTTTTTCTAGAAAGATTTTTTTCTTTTTCTAAATCTAAAGAAGATGATAATTAATAAAAATTCACTAGCTATCTTTTTTATTTTTTATGAAATACATTACGCAATGTTTTTTTAAAGCACTAAATAAAAAATTATAGACCGGCTATGCAAAACTCCTCTAGTTTTAGGTTTAGAAAATTCCCGTGAATATTTTTTCAAAAAATCAGAAGATCGTATACTTTATGTATATTATACCTTTTGAGGTAATTATACACTTCCGAACTCATTTCGAATTGGTCTAGAAAAACGTATTTCCATGGGCTTTCTTTTTTATTTTCTCAGCGTTGATTAAATCTAAAAGGACAGTTGGATTTCCATTGGTCTAGAAAAACATATTCTTTTTTATTTTTTAGGAAATATGTTTTACAATGTTTTTTTAAAACACTCAAGATAAATTGTAGATCGGCTATGCAAAACTCCTCTAGTTTTAGGTTTAGAGTATACCCGTGAATTTTTTTAAAAAAATCACAAGATCGTATACTGTATATATATTATACCTTTTAAGGTAATTATACACTTCCGGACTCATTTCGAATTGGTCTAGAAAAATTTATTTCCATGGGATTTCTTTTTGACTTTCTAATTCATCCAATTCATCATGACCATTGGATTTCCATGGGCTTTCTTTTTTTATCTTCTCTGCATTGAATAAATCTAAAAGGACATTTGGGTGGTTCTTTTTTATCTTCTCTGCATTGACTAAATCTGAAATGACGTTTAGGTGGTTCTTTTTTATCTTCTCTGCATTGACTAAATGTAGCATGACCATTGACATACAAAATGAAAGACTTTTCTCATAGATTTTGTATTCTAGTTTATTTTCATAGTTCGATCGTGAAATTTATTTCTGTATTTCTGAAATATGAGTATGCGACTTGTTAGTATTGATCCTATATGATAGTATAGAGAGTGGATCTATCGTCTTGATAGAGATGTTTTTATACCTCGTTAGGTATTTATTTATAGTATCTGTAGCATGGAATATATAAAATAGATTATAGAACAATGATTCATACTGAATATTCAGATCCCGTGATCGGACCCCAAAAAATTTCAAAGAGTTAGAAATGGTATAAATTGAAAAATTTTGCTTCTTTCAAACTCTTTATCTATGTTTGATCAAAGCATAAACCTTTCTTTGGGTTTTTACTGATTATATTTATTGATTGAATAAGTGATGATACAGTGGTTCTTACTCAGAGAATCTTTGGGCTTAGTTTGAAGGTTTTATTAAAAAAATCGTCATGGTTCTAGTACGAATCTGAGGTTTCAATAGATTTGTAGGGTTGTAACAAGAAAATTCCTATCAATTCAATAATAAAGAAAACAAGAAAATAATAAGGTTACATTCCATAAAAATATAGTAAATAAAAATACTAAATCAAAGAAAAAATGGGTAAATAGAAGATTCAAGAGGCCTGTAACAATCAACACCAAAAAAGGAATGAGCAGACTTGATATTTTGATATTATAACCACAAAAAAGAGTTTTCGGATTTTTCTTTTTTGGTATGATAAAAAACTCTTAAATCATAGGATTAAGAAGTTTATCTATTACACATATTTGGTTGAACTAGTATTTTGGTCGTTCTGTTTGAGCCATGCGAGATGAAATTCTCATATACGGTTCTTGGGGGGGGTCTTTCTAGTTTACCTATCTCAATAAAGTCTATGATTGGTTTGAAGAACGTCTTGAGATTCAAGCGATTACAGATGATATAACTAGTAAATATATTCCTCCTCATGTTAGCATATTTTATTGTTTAGGATGAATTATGCTTACTTGTTTTTTTAGTACAAGTAGCTACAGGGTTTGCTATGACTTTTCGCTACCGTCCAACCGTTACTGCTGCATTTGCTTCTATTCAATACATAATTACTGAAGTGAACTTTGGTTTGTTAATCCGATTAGTTAATTGATGGTCAGCAAGTATAATGGTTTTAATGATGATCCAGTACGTATTTCATGTGTATCTCACTGGTGCTTTTAAAATACCTCGCAAATTGACTTGGGTTATAGGTGTAGTTCTTGCTGTATTGACAACATCTTTTGGTGTAACTGGTTATTCCTTACCTTGGGACCGAATTGGTTATTGGGTAGTCAAAATTGTAATAGGTGTGCCGGAAGCTATTCCTGTAATAGGATCTCCTTTGGTAGAGTTATTACTAGGAATGTTAGTGTAGGACAATCTACGTTGACTCGTTTTTATAGTTTACATACTTTTGTATTACCTCTTCTTACTGTTGTATTTATGTTAATGCACTTTCCAATGATATGTAAATAAGGTATTTTGGGTCCTTTATAGAAAGTAATTTCTAGAGAATACTTATTCTAGATTTTATTCTATATATTTGTAATCAATCATTGATTGTTTGGGAGAGTAATAAACATAGTATTTCATTGCTACAAATATGGAGTATTGAAAAGAATAAGACATGTATTTGGATATTTCCCTTCAACTGTAACAATTTTTTTTATATAACATGAATAGTTGAAGTGAATTATCCTGAGAGACAAATGGATTATGGGAGTGTGTGACTCAAACAGTTCAATTGGCCGTGCAGATGTATGCCCTTATCTACCATATTGTAATTAATAATCAAATGTGTCTTTGTTCCATCCACTATGTAAGCCCCATACAAAGGATAGGCTGGTTCACTTGAAGAGAATCTTTTCTATGATCATATTCAATCATGTTAAGGCTCCATAAAACCTAGTAGAATAAGTAATGCGGTAGAATCTATATTCTTTATTTACTGAAGCTATTTTACTTATTTCTTTAATTACTTAATAGTTTATATTATGGAATTATAGGACGGAAATGTAGTCATTTCCTTTGCATTGACTCGATTTATGATACTATTGGAGTGAAGTGAAATAAGGGATCTAGATCTAAAGAATGAGAGAGGCTAAATTTTCTTAGTAACACGTAAATCCTTTGTATGTAAAAAGTATATTTTGTGGAGATAAAGATAAAAACTAATAGAAAGATTTGAGACTGCCCTAAAAGCACTTGATCATGATCACCTTTTATTTGAGGCCTACTTGGGTATTGAGCATTTACCTGTAAGAACAAATTCCTTGCAATTGATAATTACAACTCTGGAAAAAAGAAATCCAATCCCTTTTTTTAATACATAAAATCATTCAGTGTAGACATGATTAACATGTAGATATGGGTTTTCTAACATCCAAACATAGAAGATTTTTTTATTTTATATGGAATTTTTTGATTCATTTGCTTCTTGCTCGAGTCGGATGATAAAAAATTATCATGTCCGGTTCCTTCGGAGGATGGATCTATAAGAATTCATCCATCCCAATAACAAAGACACTTGACTTGAATGATCTTGTATTAAGAGCTAAATTGGATAAGGGAAAGGGTCATAATTATTATGGGGAACCTGCATGGCCCCATGATCTTTTATGTATATATCTTTCACGTAGTGTAATTCTTGGTACTATTGCATGTAATGTAGGATTAGTAGTTCTAGAACCATCAATGATTGGTGAACCTGTAGATCCATTTGGAACTCCTTTGGAGATATTGCCTGAATGCTATTTCTTTCTTGTATTTCAAATACTTCGTACAATACCCAATAAGTTATTGGGTGTTCTTTTAATGGTTTCATTACCTACAGGCTTATTAACAATACCTTTTTTAGAGAATGTTAATAAATTTCAAAATTCATTCCGTCGTCCCATTGCGACAACCATCTTTTTGATTGGTATTGTAGTAACTCTTTGGCTAGGAAATGGAGCAACATTACCTATTGATAAATCTCTAACTTTATGTCTTTTTCAAATTGATTCAATTGAAAAATAGCATCACGTGTATATCTAGGGAATAGTTGCTTCAAAGTGACTTGTCTCTAGATAACATCTATTAAATTAAAATTTGGATATATTTTGCAATGGATTTGTGTTAAAGATTCAAAATTTTCATCTTTTTTTGTCTCGAAAGATTTTTTTCTCTTTCTAAATATAAAGAAGTTGAAAATTAATATAAATTCACTAGCTTTCTTTTGTATTTTTTAGGAAATACGTTTCGCAATGTTTTTTTTAAATACTAAATAAAAATTATAGATCAGCTATACAAAACTCCTCTAGTTTTAGGTTTAGAGTATTCAAGTGAATTTTTTTAAAAACATTCACAAGATCGTATACTGTATGTATATTATACCTTTTGAGGTAATTATACACTTCCGGAATCATTTCGAATTGGTCTAGAAAAACGCATTTCCATGGGCTTTCTTTTTTATTTTCTTTTTGTTGATTAAATCTAAAAGGATAGTTTGATTTCCATGGGCTTTCTTTTTTATTTTTTAGGAAATACATTTCACATTGTTTTTTTAAAACACTGAATATAAATTGTAGATCGGCTATGGAAAACTCCTCTAATTTTATGTTTAGAATATTCTCGTGAATTTTTTAAAAAAAATTCACAAGATCGTATATTGTATGTATATTATACCTTTTGAGGTAATTATATACTTCTAGACTCATTTCGAATTGGTCTTGAAAAGCGAATTTCCATGGGCGTTCTTTTTTACTTTTTAATTCATCCAATTCATCAGTACCATTGGATTTCTATGGGCTTTCTTTTTTATCTTCTCTGCATTGACTAAATCTAAAAGTACATTTGGGTGGTTCTTTTTTATCTTCTCTATATTGACTAAATTTGAAAGGACATTTGGGTGGTTCTTTTTTATCTTCTCTGCATTGACTAAATGTAGCATGATCATTGAGCTATAATGGGCTTTCTTTTTTATCTTCTCTACATTGAATAAATCTAAAAAGGACATTTGGTTGGTTCCTTTTTATCTTCTTTGCATTGACTAAATGTAGATTGACCGTTGACATACAATGGGCTTTCTTTTTTATTTTCTCTTCGTTGACTAAATCTAAAAGGACATTTGGTTGGTTCTTTTTTATCTTCTCTGCATTGAGTAAATGTAGCATGACCATTGACATACAATGGGCTTTCTTTTTTATTTTCTATACATTGACTAAATCTAAAAGGACATTTGGTTGGTTCTTTTTGATCTTCATAGTGAAAAAGGGGTGAAGTAATGTTATGTTGAGCTATCTCGCAATGGAAGTTTTCTTCGTTTGCATGGAGAAAAGGAATAAATAAATCAATTAAATTTCAGGAAGCTTCATGGAGTGCTTCTTTCGGAGTGAAACTTCCCTTTGTCTATATTTCGAGAAAAAGTATCTCTTGCTTTTCATTCCCATTTCCATAAGAATGAACGCTATGATTTGCATTTCGAACTGGCATGAATACAGCATCTAGAGGAAAAGTTCCATTTTGAAAGGTTTTTATCTGTTTTATACAATAGCCATGATTACTTTCAATTTGTAATTGAATATAAAAATCAATTGGTTTTGTTAGGGTAGCTATATGCTGTGTATTATCAATGATTTCTACAAAAGGGGTACGATGATGTCTTGAGCAGTTACATATCGAGGACCCCTGATACAAATAAACGCGTCACAAGTTCCATACAAATTGCTTTTTTAATACAATTCCTTTCAAATTCGTTCAAATTTCATGTATTGATTCTTTGATACCTACTATAGTAGAAAATTCGTGTGATATTTTCTCAGATTTTGCAAGTGTGATACAAGTTCCTTCTATTTTACGAAGTAAAGCTCTTCGAATCGCAATGCCTATTGTATCCGCTTGGCCTTTCATAAGCGAAGATAGAATAAAGCATTTGTAATAAAGACTCTTATTGTCCTTTCTAGATTCAAAACATTTCCATTGTAGTGTTCGAGTAGATATTGTTACTTTTTCTCCAATCATAATATTATTTTTAACCCCTTTAGATTTTTGTTTATCATCCGAATAACTCTAACTCTATTTCCCTTTGGTTTAATCATAATACTATTTTTACCCCGTTTAGATTTTTGTTTATCGTCTGAAATAACTCCAACTCTGTTCCCCTTTGGTTTAATCATAATACTATTTTTACCCCCTTTAGATTTTTGTTTATCATCCGAAATAACTCTAACTCTGTTCCCCTTTAGTTTAATCATAAACTTTTTTATATTTCCTTTACGATTGGATTGTTGTTTATTGTCCGAAATAACTCCAACTTTGTTCCCTTAGTTTAATCATAAACATTTTTATACCTCCTTTATGATTAGATTGTTGTTTATCATCTGAAATATCTCCAACTCTGTTCCCCTATATATAATAGTTAATAATATCGTTATTGTTACTTTGTTACCTTATTTTTGTCTCTTGTTGAGTGATTTTTTTACTTGAAAAATCTCTTCAGTATTTACTTTTTACACACGCCTTTTTTTAGGTGGTCTGCATCCATTATGTGGCATAGGGGTTACATCCCAGATGAAAGTTAATAGTATACTACTTCTTCGAATAGCTCTTAATGCCGCATCTCTTCCTAGAACAGGTCCTTTTACCATGACTGCAGCTCGTTGCATGCCTTGATCCACTACTTATCCAAATAGAATTTCCTATTATGGTTTGAGAAGCAAAACGCGTTCCACTTCATGGGCCCTTGAATCCACAAGTGCCAGCGGAGGACTAGGAAATTACTCATCCTAGTACATCTATAACAGTCACAAAATTATATTGTTGAAACTTGCTTGAACATGAATAACTCCCTTTGGTATTTTACGTCCATTCTTACGTGAACCAATGCATCCAGTTTTGCGTGAACTAACCCGTCGTAAAGGTTTTGCCATATTTTATCATCTCATAAATATAAGTCATCGGTCTATGGATATATCCATTTTATGTCAAAATCAATCATTTTTTTTCATTGGATCCTTTTGCGTGCTCTCACTTAGAAAGATTATCCTTGTCTTTGTTTATGTCTTGCGTTAAAGCAAATTACTATAATTCGTCTGCGTCTACGTATCAATCTACGTTTTTGGCAAAATTTACGAATAGAAGCTCTTATATTCATATTTGTTGTCCCTTAATTTTTGAAAATATATACTTTTTTTTTGAAGAAACTAAGTTTCTTTAAATTTTGAAATCTTAAATTCTATTCCTATGAAAGGCAAAAGTACTTTTACTTTATTTGGTATTAGAAACTTATTCCTTTCTCTTCTCATTTTTTTAACAAAAAACTAAGATGTCTGGATCAAATTCGGATATCAAAAAGATTACCATATATAACACAAGATTTCTCCACCAATTCTTTCGAGTCGAGTTTCCCGGTCTGTTATTATACCTCGAGAAGTAGAAAGAATTACAATGCCTATTCCACCCAAAATTCTAGGAATTTTTTGATAGTTAGAATAGATTCGTAGCCCCGGCCGGCTAATTCATTTTAAATTTAGACTAGTTCTATATGGTCCTTGCTTCTTTCTTCTATGGTGTAGGGTTAAAATAAAAAACTTTTTGTTTTCTTCCTGATGTTTCCATACATTTTCAACAAAACCCCCTCGTAAGAGTATTTTAATAATGCTTCCTGTAATGTTAGCAGCTGCTATTCGAACGGTTCCTTTTCTATTCATGTTAGCATTTCTTATAGAGGTTATTATCTCAGCAATAGGATCCCTACCCATGATAAACTTAATTTATTATTTTTCTCTATTTTTTATATAATCAACATACCTCTTGATTTTTGCTAATTAATTATTGCATTTAATTTCTCACTTTTCGTTTTCTTATTTAATTTTTTAATTAAAGGTATATCCATGAAACACAATTTACTAATTCATTTTATTTTATTAATTCTATTTCATCTTGATTCAACTAATTCAAATACTCTAACTAGAATACTAAATATTATAACTATATCATGGGTCTCCTCTTAATCTGGAATTTTCTATCTTATATCGTTTAATTTTTTATCTTACAAGACCTTAGGTGCTAATGAAACTATTTTAGTAAAACTTAACTGTTTCAATTCCCGGGCAATTGTACTAAAAATTCGAGTTCCTTTTGGATTTTCCTCTTGATCAATGACAGCTGTAGCATTGTCATCATATCATATTATTATACAGTTATTACGTTTAAGTTCTTTAGAATTACGTACAATTACAGCTCTGATTACTTCTAATCTTTCTAGAGGTGAATTGGGTGTTGCTTCCTTGATCACACAACAATAATGTCACCAATATGAGTATTTCGCTGATTATAGTTCCTATGATGCGAATACACATCAATGCTCGGGCTTCGCTATTATCTGCTACATTCAAATGGGCCTGAGATTGGATCATATCATTTTTATAGTGTTATTTAAATCCAAAGAAAAAAAAAGATATATTATTTGTCCAAAACAAAAAAAGAAACTTCAATTTTTTTTAGTATAGAAAAGGTCTTTTTCCTTTGGTTCTATATTGCTATTTTGAAATAACGAATTGAGTTTACATAGGCGTTTTGGATGCTGCTATTGAAATAGACCTTCTTGCTATATTTTCTGCTATGCCTCCCAATTCATAAAGTATTTTACCCGGTTTAACCACTACTACCCAATATTCGGGAGATCCTTTTCCTGAACCAGTCTATGTTTCCTTAGGTTTTAAAGTAATGGGTTAGTTGGGAAATATACATACCCATATTTTTCCACCATGGCATGCATTTCATGTCATTGCTTGTCACCCCGCTTCTATTTTTCTAGATGTAATCCAAGCGGGTTCAAGTGCTTTAAGAGCATAACTTCCAAAACATATATCATTACCTCATAAAGCTATTCCTTTCGTTCTTCCTCTATATTGTTTACGGAATCGCATTCTTTTGGGGTTATAGTTGATGGTTCATTCTCAATTCCATCTGTACTATAAAACTGAACATGTGAATTTCTTCTCATCCAGCTCCCCACGAAGGAAATGATTTAAAAAAATATATATGTCTTTTACGAAAAAAGAATACACTAAATCATAACATTTTTGCGATTTTACTTAATTTAGTTAAATCTATTTAATTAAATAAATGAAAAAGAAAAGAATAAAAGAAACATTCACGGGTGAATATTTTCTCTTACATATTTAGCTTTTCAATAGTTATTTTATTTGGAGAGGTAACCCATTATCTCTCATAATAAAAGAAATGGATTATCTTCTAGTTCCTTTCTCTATCCTCCCAATAAATCATTAAGATTATTCTTCCTTAAAAACTTATGTATTTACAGGTTCTCTAATTCCCATCACTTCTCCATTAATTCTTTGGTCTTACATTTCCAATGGAGACTCTAATAAAAAAAAATAAAAACAAAATTTGTTCTTAAGTCAATCTCCTCAGTCTAGATTGAATCAAGGCTCTTGATTGTTTGTTTTATCAATGTTCATTATAAATCAATTTGTATTGATGCTTTACTCCACATTAGATTAGCTTTTCTGTGATGACTCACCAACCTTTTGTTTTGAAAAACCTCAGGGGGAACGTTGTGTCCCTCCAAAGGTAAAAAGATTGGGATGGATGAAAATTTCGGGGCGAACGTCCCAACTAGGTTGATGTATCTGCTTACCTACAAAACACCCATCCCTCTTTTCATTAAATAAAAAATGGTTCTCTAAATAAGAACTATAAAGTTATAATTACAAACTAAGAAGTAAACTCGATTATGTAAATAGTCCGAAACCGAAAGATAAATTAATGCTTATGAGAATTAAACATAAACCAACAAGAGCCTCCTTCAAACACCCAGTTGTTCCGTCTATTCCATAAGCTCCATGAAAAAATAAGCCATAACTAAGTGCCAAATTCTCGAAATATGCCACGTTTAAAGTAAGAAAGCCAAAGCAATAGGAACTCATAGCCCGATTGAGGCATGACCAATGTTATACCCAACCATTGAAAAACAGATAACCATAACTTAAGGTTATCCCAGCAAAAGAAAATACAATGATCCAAGGATTCCGAATGAGTACAGAAGGGGTAGCGGTCATTGTAAATTAAATTGCAACCTCAATTCCAAAGAAATGCATTCTTTGGTAGCTGATCGTGAAAGACAATCCAACAAAAAAATCTGGTATTTAGAAGCAACGGGGGCTACCAAATCAGAAGAAAATTCCTCAATGGAGGCGTCCAACGAGGCTGCTGTAAAAAACCATTATAAAACGAGGATACCGAGTATTCCTTTTGGGCTCTAATATCCTAAATTAATTGGTCATTATTCTCTAAAAAGACGGATGTTTCGTTATTGCTTGATATTTGAAAAAAAGATGAGCACACAGACAAGATTAACATCTTCAACTCTGAACATTGTTGCTGCCCTGATAAACGCAAACATCTTTTCCAATATAGCCTCGATTGTGTGTGATTAGTAAAAATAAAATCACAGCCCTCTCAAATGGTAGAATGCTTCTGGTTGCACAATGCAAAGAGATTTGAGAACATCGATTTGATAGTTGAGTTAGAGATCCAAGCGTCGTTCCAAAAGGAGCCTAAATGGCCACTACCCACTCTAATGTGCACTTGCGAATTGAAAAATTTCAAGCAATCAAGAAACAGCACTTCACAATACTGCACCATAACGGAGAGATGTGTCTTTGATCTTGTGAAATCAAAACATGCCAAGAGTGCCACCCGTAACGTTTGACATAGTTAGTGTACCAAAGGGAGTCCACGTTTGAAGATCGAGATTTCCAAATTCATTTAAAAAGCAAGCTTGAGTTAACTAAGCTAATATTGCAAATGGAGAGACCCCCAAGATGCTTCGGAAGAGAAATCATGTCCCAACTTACTTTGCACATGCCATAAAAAAATACGCATCAATAGATTTAAGATTAAAATCACTTTATTCGGAATTTTGAAAAGCGATAGTAAATAAATAGGAAGAGAGGAAAGTACTGATTTGACAAGGATAGACCTTCTAGCTAGATAATTGCCCATCTAGTTCGCCAAATGATTTTTGAATTTCACTACTAATGGATCCCAAGAAGAAACCATGGGTTGCTTGTAACAAAGAGGAACACCCAAATATTTAATTGGAAATTTCTTGGTTTGACATCTGAATAAGGATGCATATGATGCAAGAGTACTACCGGGGACGTGAAATCCCATAATAGCACTTTTTTTATAATTGATGTGCAAACTTGAAATTAATTCAAAGCACCGTAAGATCCATTTGAATACCGGAATCACTGATTCTTCAACCGGGAGGAAACAAATCGTATCGTTTGCACACTATAGTAGCGAAATGTCTTGTAACGAGTCCTCTAATAGAAAACCTGGTAGAACTCCTACTCTAATGTTAAAATCCATGAGCTATTTGAGTCCTTCTACGGCAAGAACAAAAATAAATGGAGAGAGTGGATCTCCTTGTTTCACTCCTCTCTTTATGTTAATTGGCGCATAGGGAGTACCATATATCAAAATCAAAGTAGAAGAATCCTTACAAAAATTTGATAACCACAAAATCCATTTCTTATCAAAACCCATTCTTGATAGGACCGATTCGATGTAAATCCACGAAATACTATCAAACACCTTGCAAAAATCTAGTTTCAAAACCAAACTAGATTTACGTATAACTTGAAGAGCATGAATGACTTCCGACGCCAAAAAGGAACATTCATGAATGTTTTGACCCTCAATGAAAGTGAACTAGTTATTCGAGATTAACTTTGGGAGCACACTTTGTAAACGGAAGGATAGTAACTTCGCTATGATTTTATACACCCCATGAATAAGAGCGATTGGTCTAAAATTTGACAAAGAGCATAAACCAGGGACTTTGGGCAGCAACACGATGTAAGACATTTTGAATGACTTGGGAAGCGAAGAAGTACCATAAAAAGGGTCCAAAATAGCCACAATTTCAGGCTTTAAGTCCTCCCAAAACACCTATAAAAGAAGAATTTAAAACCTTCGAGTCCCGAGGATTTATTCTCACCGCACGTGCAAACACTTTTCCAAATTTCCTCCACTATGAATGGGGTTGTAAGGGCATCATTGTCACATTCCGAAAAGCCCAGAAATGGAGGTTACAATGTGTGAAGGGAACCGCTTGATTAGCCTTAAATAATCTCTCAAAGAAATATCGAATCCCATCAGAAATTTCTTGCTAGTTGGAGACAATGACACCGTTGATATCAAGATGAGTGATTTGATTATTATGAAAATTAGCCAATGCCATTCGATGGAAAACGAGGTACTATTACCCCTCAATAAGGTCCAATTAATTCACGGTTATTAATGACAAAGCTTTTCGAAACAAGAGCGTCTTTCATGAAGGGAGAGCTTAAGGGAGGTTAATTCTGAATTTTGCATTGTATTCAAAGGCCGTGATACACCACTTGATGTTAAGGCTAGGATCCGTCCCTCCAAATCTGAAATTTTTCGACTTAGATCACCAAAATTCACCGAGTACCATGGTTGAATAGCTGCACTCAATTTAGTTAACTTGAAGGAGATGTCCTTATCAAAGTAGCCTAACAAATGGTTTGCCACTTTGAGCGAATGGATGGCAGAAAGTCAACATTGTCCCACCATAAATTAAGAGCTCTAAAAAGAGAAAGAACAAAATAGAATAGGAAGGTGGTCGGACAAGGTTGTGTCCATCATTGATATAGACATGGTCAGCCATAAATCCAAGATATTCTCAGATGCGAGGACTCTATCAATATGAGAGATTGATAATCTATTATGCCATGTGTAATCACAACCTTGGAGGGGGAGGTCTTGAAGATTACCTTTGAAGATAAAGTCTTGAAATTCTGATATCGACAAAACAAATCTACCTCCCGCTCTTTCCAAAAGATGTAGGACCTCATTAAAATCACCACAAATTAAAAGCATGTCAAGATCCTGAATAACTGGAATTAATTCAAGATATAGAGCATTTATCACTACCCAAAATGAAGAAGAATGAACTACCAAACCCTCTAGGAGCGGTGAGTTCCAAGATAGTAAGATACCATCCAAAAGACCGATTGATTGAATAAAATGAAAAGCGAAATCATTACGACCCAAAGAGCGTCAAACCACATGAGCCGAAACATTCTCGACTTGCATTTCCAACATTGTAAAAAAAATCAAGCTATATTTCCGAATACAATATAGCACGAAATGTTGTTTCGATTTGTTTTTTAAACCACCTCTACTATTCCAACATAAAAAAGCTAATGACATAAGCAAGAAAGAACCTTGACAGAGATAAAAATATCCTCAATAAACTAGATTGTCCATGGTTGCCATCACAGCCGATCCGTGGCGGATTTTAAAGAGTTTGAGCTTTGTGCCAACCTCCAATGCTAATACCTTCTCATTTGACGAAGAGGTACGGGCCTATGATAGAATGATGATCCGATTCATGTACAAGATGTTCGGTCCCAAGGATTCAGAGGTAAACGACACTGGTGAGGCTGCTTACGATGAATGAGCTGCTACCTAAGATCTAAAAAAGGTACAATTCACCGAGTGTACGGTAGTTGACGCGGAGATGGCTGTTGTACCAAGAATTGTAGCATTAATGACCAATGCAACAATGGAAGCATGTGACGGGATTACTACTGTTTAGCAACCAAGGTCAGTTCTCAAAAGTGGTTCCTGAGTTTCGGGGACAATACTCACCTCCCTCATAGAATGGTGCGAAAGCGATTGAAGGGGACTCTTTACCTGGCTAGTAGAAAGATGGATGGATTTGGGAGAGTTATCACCAGACTCCTAGTAAAATGCGCTATCGAAATTATTAGAATAGACAACATCATCATCACTCGAATTATCAGAAGCAATGACATCATCGGAGACTTGACAATGATCGCAACCAACACCTTGTCTTAAATTAGTGTGAACTTGCACCTCTTTAGAACCAATAATAAGAGTGAAACTTCGGTTAGTAGTACCAAAGGGCACTGAAACAAGATAAGAGATGATGTCTAAACGATCTAGCTTATTGAAGTCATGGTCTAATGAAACAATACTACCGAAGGAGCTAGCCAGCTTTCTGATCAACGATTCACAAACAAACACCGGAGGTATGCCCATGAAGTCCACGTACATGACATATTCCGAAGGAGTAAAGTTCGGAATTAGAAAAATAACACTCTTGAAAAGTTGATGCATAACCTTCCAATCACCTCCTACAAAACCATGCATCAGTTTAATAGAGTTAAAAGAAACAACAACATTATCGTTACCCATCAGGGTAGCAAAAGAAACATCAAAACCACGCTCATGCAATAGATCAAAAGTACGATGAATGTTCGCAATGTTAGTAAGGGAAACCAAACAAGACTTACCTGTCCAAGGGGCCATTTCAGCTTTGAAATCATGGCCCCGGGATGAAAATGAGTTTGGTGATTTTCCTTTATCTGAAGGGTTCGGCATTGGGCAATTCAGCATAGGGCAAGAAGCATCCCTAGAGAGTTGAAATTAAATACTACATAGGCACATGAGCATTCGCCCCTTAATGAATCCCTGAATTTAGCTTGGTGTCTCTGATCTTGATGAGAGACATATACTTGTCGGGGAGCTTAACTTCTTTGTGAGTCGCCAAAATGACTGTAACGAGCTTTGAACGCTCGCAAGCGGATTATTCCAATACAAACATAGTTTAGTCTATATAAAACTTCATGACACGGTAGAGAATCATAAGTAGAAAGAAAACCAAAGTTGAGATTACGAGCGCTCTTCCTCTTCGATACATAAACATTTCCATGAATTCTATATTTTTTGAAAACCCGACGCATAGAATCAGCCCCATATGCATTACGGAAGTTATCGAAATAGATTCTGATATTGTTGGGGGGTTGCTGATCTCTTCTGGGGGGGTTACGGGAAGGGGCGTGCTGTGACTGGTCGGTAGAGTGGAAGGGTTGACGGTGGCAGGAGGAAGGAATGGTTGATGGGTAACGGCTGGGATTTTTCTCCATGCGGCTAGGGTTTTGTGAATAAATAAATGTAAATATATAATAATTGACTCACCAACCTTACATATTGGAATTCTATATCATTGATATTCCTTTTCTTTCTTTCACCCTTCCCCTTATCCGCTCCGCATAATTTTCTATTTTTATTTCTAAATTAGAATCCGATTGGTTTCTTTTGTTTGTGCAAAAAGTATTTGAACTGCTAAAATGATATGACTGATATATCATATCTTGGCTCTTTTTTGGTACCCAGATAATGCAATGTGATGAGTTGATTATTCGTTGTATACTTATAAGTCCATACTCTAGTCAGTCCTTTTTTTATCCAGACTCTAAAAAACCAACGAGTTACACACTAAGCATAGCAATTATATCTTATATCAACGAATTTTTTTATTTTTATTTCATTTTATTCAATCCTTTAGAAATATAGAAATAGAAATCAAATATAATTCGAAGAATTTGAAATATACGTATTACGTATATAGTTAAATTATTAATATTTAATTCATTTTATAGTGTGGAATTCGAAATTATTAAATAATTATTAAATAAATATTGGAATAAATTTCATATATTTCTTAATATATTTCATATATTTTTTAATATATTTCATATATTTTTAATATATATTTATATATATATATATAGAGTTAATTAATATTTAATTAATCTATAGTTAATAGAATTCGAATTGCTTCTTATTTATTTATTTTTTTTATTAAACAAAAAAATAATGAAAATGAAAGAGTTTGTCCTTTTTTGTTTTTTTTTGTTCTTCTAGCAATGGATATAATCGAAAAAAAGATAAGTAAGGGCTTATTATTTCTTGTTTAGAAATGTCCAAATTTTTATGCCTAATACCCCATAAATAGTTCTAACTGTATACGAGCAATAATCAATTTTAGCTCGAATGGTTTGGAGAGGAACCTTACCTTTTCGAATCCATTCCACTCGTGCAATTTCATTCCCATTAAGACATCCCGAAATTTGTACTTGAATTCCCTTTGTATCCGTCTTTTTAGTTAATTTAATTGCTTTTTTTATTGCTTTATGAAAAGAAACTCTATTCTTTAATTGTCCAGCTATAAATTCTGCAAGAATATTAGGATTTCCATAAGGATTTGAAATTGTTGTGATAAAAATATTGAGTTTTCGATTTACACAATTAAGTAATTTTTGTACATGGATATGTAATTCTTCGATTCGTTTAGATCTATTTTCACTTTCTATTAATAATTTTGGGAATCCGATATATATTATGACCTGAATCACATCTATTCGTTTTTGAATCTCTATACATGCAATTCCCTCAAAGCTAGAAGATGTTTTTGTATTTTCTTTAAAAAAATTCTTGATCGATTTTGTTATTTTTTCATCTTCTTGTAGACCCTCGAGAATAATTTTTGGTTGTGCAAACCAAAGCGAACAATTTGAAGGAGGCTGCAGGGATTCGACTTCCCCTGGGGGTAGGGTATTACGAATAGAAGAGGATCGTGGATTTTTTTAATGGAATTGCTTCTTCTTGGGTCGATGCCCGAGCGGTTAATGGGGATGGACTATAAATTCATTGGTAATATGTCTACGCTGGTTCAAATCCAGCTCGACTGATCTGCCATGAAATGATATATATAAGCCCATTGTTCTCGTGAAATGCTTGATAAAGAAAAAAGTAAAAAGTTAGAATATATCTATATTTGTTCTGTATTTTATTTGTTGTATTTATTTATTTATTTTCATTGAACGATTTTTTTTCAACTTTGATATGAAATAA
>CATIWQ010425268.1:0-13494 GCA_949673415.1 Euphorbia schlechtendalii
TTAGTGACAATTTCAATAGATCAATGTACTAAAAAGACATTAAGTTATACAACAACACTCAAAAAGTATTTTAGTCAAGTATTAATGTACACATAACTTTTAATTTTAAATATATGTAAATAAAATATTTATTTAATGGTAATAAGAAAAAAAAACTCACACATAGTTTTTTTACTTTGCAAGTATATAGTTAGAAATCCGTGAATGAGAAAGATGATTGATAGATTATTGTAAAAATTAATCAAAGTGAGGGGCCTAGTTACATATTTTGTGTTATCCAAATTATTAACATGCATTAAATAACACTACTTTTTAAAATTTCGTGGGTTCTATGAACCTAATTGGTGGCCACATGGAACCGTCCATGGACACAATTGTATTAATTGGGCAAAACTACAAGGTAATTATAGGGTGCAATGATGTAAAATTAGATCATTATTTAAAACACAAAGTAACTAACGGGTTTTTTTAGGGGAATGGGCTTAAACCTGCATCATATTCTAAAAATTGACCCACCAAGTTTGCAATCTCCTCGGTGTATTTTTCCTCTTTCAAAACTTCATTTATACGCCCTTCATTAACCAGCATCCTTCAGTATTTCGATCATTGTTCTGGAAATTTAGCAAAATCAAAACCTAATTCTCTCATCCTTTCTCGTTTTCTGATTACCTAATTCTATCATCTATTCATCTTGTTTTCTGTTCGAATTTTAATTCTACTAATATGCAGATTCAGTATCGACGGAATTGTGATCAATTAGTGGACTCATGCGTATGGGAGAGGACTCTCCTGTAGACACATGGATGACTGAGGTAGGCCCCCAGTTTGTTTTCAATAGCTTATAAAATATTGTTTAGTCTTTATCGCGAAGTAAATCTCTAAATCTATTGTAGATGTTGGGATAACAGGAGATGTAATTTCGTTAGGATACGTTTATTATTTGTTGTGTGATGTTTAGGCTTTCTACACTCTAATCTGTTCATTCTAGATTTTGATTACTACATGGTTGTGCCTTTTGTCTATAGACTTATTTTATCTCGCAAGTTAATGAAGGACGAATAAACCAGAAAAACGAGAGAGGGATCTGAGAAAATTACTCAGTATTCATTGATTAATGAGAAAGAAAATACCAAGCTGTTTATATACAGTGGCTAGGAAGAAAAACGAAAAAGTTGAAATGCCTAACAAACTTGATAGCTGTAAAAAGACTAATTAGAATAAATACAGTGTGGTACAGGCCTATTGTAGCTACGATGAGCCTGTATATCTCAACACACCCCCCTCAAAATGAAACTAGGTAAATGGCAATGCAATAAGGTTCATTTTGCACAATGTCTTCGCAAGTTGAGGTGTTGAAAGTGGCTTAGTAAAGATGTCCACCAGTTGAAGCTTTGTATCAATGTGTGGAGTAGAAATAAAGCCTTCCATGAGGTGGTTTCAAACCACATGGCAATCTATGTCAATATGCTTGGTTCGCTCGTGAAAGACAGGATTAGATGCAATGTGTATAGCACCAGTGCTATCGCAATACAGAGGAATCGGTAAACACAGCGAGATATGGAAACTCTGGAGTAAAGAAGATATGAACTTCAGCTCACAACTAGTAGAGGCAAGACTTCTATACTCTGATTCAGCTGAAGAGCGGCTCACCGTAGATTGCTTCTTGGCTTTCCAAGAAATGAGAGAATGTCCAAGAAAGATACAATGGCCAGAGATGGATTTTCTGCTTATTTTACAGGTTCCCCAATCTGCATCAGAATAAGCAGTGAGAGCAAGATCACTGTTAGCGTCATAAAAGAGCCCCAAATGACTAGTGCCTTTGAGGTAACGCACAACATGTAAAGCTACGAGGAAGTAATGCTCGAGAGGCTTATGCATGTGCTGACTCGGTTGTTGGACAGGAAAGGTTAAATCGGGGCGAGTAAAACCCATATAAAGTAGTCTGCCTACCAAACGTCGATAAATCTCAGGTTGGGAGCATGGGGTGCCCTCTGTAATGCTCAAAACGATTCCAAAGGGTAAGGAACTAGAAGCAATTTTAGCGTTGTGTAACCCAGCATCCCTAACCAAATCCACAGCAAACTTATGCTGAGAAAGTGTGATTCCTGCGGAAGATTGGGCCAACTCAATGCCCAAGAAATAGTGAGCCTTGCCAAGATCTATATTAGTGAACAAAGCATCCAAATAACTCTTGACTTGTGAAATTAATTCTTTAGAAGTACCAGTCAAGAGTATATCATCAACATAGACAAGGAGAAAAAGAGACTGACCGTTGGCTGTGAAAGTGAATAAGCAATGGTCTGCTGCAGATTGAGTAAAACCAAATACCAGAATGCTTTTAGTGAACTCCTTATTCCATTGGCGACCAGCTTGTTTTAGACCATACAAGGCCTTGAGTAAATGACAAACATCCCCTGGTTTAGCTATTGAATATCCAAGGGGAGGTGTAAGATATAATTCTTCCTCAACAGTCCCATGGAGGTATGCGTTGTTGACATCTAGCTGAGGCACAACCCAACCTTTTGCTACAGAAATAACCAACAACAGCCTAACTGTGACAACCTTAGCAACAGGGGGAAAACAGTCCACATAATCCACCCCTGGTTTTTGAATAAAACCCTTTGCGACTAATCGTGCTTTAAATTTATCCACCGTGCCATCAGCATGTCGCTTGATTCTATAAACCCATTTAGTGGCTATTGACTTTTTGTGTGGAGGTAAATGAGTGAGTTCCCACATTTGATTTAACTCCGAAGCATTTGATTCTTGTTCTATAGCCTTGATCTACCGAGGATATATGATTGCCTCTTGATAAGAATTTGGCTCACTTTCCTGATGTAAGGAAGTAAGGAAAGCAGTGTAAGAGGGTGAAAAGGAAGGCAAAGTCTGAATTTGGGTGTGCGAATCAGTAACAAAAGTTGTAGAAACAAAATCCTGCAACCAGGTTGGTTTTTTAAGGGTTCTTTGGGGACGTGTTCTGGGAATAAAAGAAGGTAGGGCTGAAGGAGAGGAAATAGGTGGTATAGGTGAGGATGGTATAGTGTGGGAATCACCAAATGTAGGTGATATGGGTGGGGAATGTGGTTCTGAAGTGTAATGATGGGTTGCTGTATCAGCAGATGAGGTATTTTCAATGAAGATAGGCAAGATAGTGGTGGAAGGAAAATTGGGAGGATTGGTAATATGAGTGTGAGAAGGAAAAATAGTTTCAGAGAACACATCTCTGGAAACTATGATGGTTTTGGTGGTTAAGTCATAGAGATTGTAAGCTTTATGACTAGTACTGTAACCCACAAAGATAGCTGGAAAAGCTCTAGCGGTGAACTTGGTTTTGTGAGGGGCATTGTTGGTGTAGTGACAAAGGCAACCAAAGACCCTAAGTCTGGTATAATCAGGAGATTTATTGTGGAGAACCTCATATGGGGACTTCCACTTCAAAATCACAGTAGGTAACAAATTCACTAAATGAGTCGCAGTAAGCAAGGCCTCTCCCCAAAATAAATCTGTTAAGTGCGCTTGAAATAGTAAGGCACGAGCCAGATTCAACAAATGTCTATGTTTGCGCTCCACAACCCCGTTTTATCGGGGTGAATAGGAGCAACTGCGCTGCAAATGAATTCATCTATCTCGAAACAAATCAAGGCATGCATTATTCACAAATTCAGTCCCGTTATCACACTGAAAACGTTGGACTTTGCAATCAGACTATGTTTCAACCATAGTAAAAAATGTGGATAAAGCCTTGTAAACTTCACTCTTTAAAACCAAAAGTACCGTCCATGTTGATCTTGTGTAATCATCCGCAAGTGTTAGCATATAACGAGATCCTGATAAGGAACTAATTTTGTAGGGACCCCCTAAATCACCATGAACCAAATTAAAAGCTCTAGTGCTAGTGATATTGTGTTTGGAGAAAGATAATCGAGTTTGTTTAGATATGGAGCAAACTGAACAAGTAGGTGATATGGAATTCATAGCTGGAATATTTTATATGTGACAAAGCATTAGGTGAGGCATGAGCAAGTCTCAAATGCCAGGTCAAAGCACTATCATCATGAACATTATTACAAGAATACGAGGTTAAAGATAAATCTGTATACTTATCTAATGTAGCAGGCTCAAAAGAGGTTTGAGTAAGCACATACAGTCCATCCTTGTACATAGCCATTGCTAACAGACGCTTACTTGAGTGATCCTGCAAAAGGCAACATGTGGCAAGAAAGGTCACTGATATGTTAGCCTCTATGATTAATTGGTCAACAGATAGCAACATGTGGCAAGAAAGGTCACTGATATGTTAGCCTCTATGATTAATTGGCCAACAGATAGCAGGTTATGCGTAAAGAAGGGCACCAATAGCACATTGGTGAGTTGCAAAGTTGCATGGAGATCAACTTTGCCAACATGTGTCACTGCAGTAGCAGTACCATCGGGTAATTTGATAGTTCTGCAGGATGGTAAACTTCACAAAGAACTGAAAATTTCAGAATTCATGCACATATGCAATGTGGCTCCTGAGTCTACTATCCAAGGAGCATTAGAAGCATTTAAAACATCTCCAGAGAGATCCGCATTTAAGGAAAACTCACAAGCAAAATCAAAGAAGCCAGAAAAGTCCCATGTGTCATGTGTCCTCACTATGACCTTTTCCTTTGATGTACTTCTGGAATTCCTGGTGGATCAACTTCGACATGTGCTTTTGTGACTTTGGTGGCATAATTTCCTCCTCATCACTTGAGGAATGAGAATCAAAAGGCGAATTAGCAATGGCATTATTAATCTTGTTGTCTGGCCTTGAACTTAGATTTAGGTGCCTGAAAAGCGCGTTTGCTTGCAGCCTTCTCAGCAGCAGCTGCGCGCTTCTCAAGTAGCCAATCCGGCGAGCCATGGAGATCCCAACATGTTTCCCTCAAATGGCCAGGTGAGTCACAGTAATTGCAAACTCTATCATCCTTTTTCTTTTTATCAAAACTAGCGTTAGGTTTAATAGTAAAATTTGGTTTGAACCTGCTAACATGTGCAAAATCAATGTTAGAATCATGAGACAATTCTCGTTGCTTTTCAACTCTTAAAATCATAGAAAAAGCCTTGTTTGGACTCGGCAGAGGATCTATCAACAAGATCTGATTGCGCACATGATCATAAGTGTCATGGAGTCCAACAAGGAACTGAAGAACACGATCAACGTTCTTAGCGTCAGTAATCTTACTTGTAAGACGGCATTCACAGAATTTCGTAGCATCACAGGTACTTATCGGAGCAGGCAATAAACTGTCCAACTCGTCCCATAACTTTTTGAGTTTAGTGTAGAAAACAGTGACAGAGAGAGTACCTTGACTGAGAGCATGGATATCTCGCTTAATTTGATACAACAACTATCCCTGACTTTCACCAAACCGCTCCTCCAATTCCAGCCACAGTTGGCGCGCAGAAGTGGTGAATAAGAATGCATCCGTAAATTCCTTTGAAACAGCATTAATAAGCCAAGATATTACCATATTATCATCCTCAAGCCACCGCTCGTAGGAAGGAGAATCAAGATCAGGTGCGGTATTGTCTTTGAGAACAAAGGAAGCTTTTCGCTTAGCCTTTAACGCAATAAGCATCGCTTTACTCCAGGAAAAATAGTTCTTACTTGTAAGAGGCAAACTCACCAAACACAGGTTTGGATTATCAGAATTGCGATTTCTAACCGAAGATCGCGTTGCGGAATTGTGATGAGTATCAATGGAGGATTCTTCATCGGAAGAATTAGTAGTCCGTGCAAGATGAAAATCAGACCTAGATTTTGACATATCTGACGAGAATTGAATAGCAGAGGAAGACTAATTGATCAGGAAGGCAATTCTCGCTTTGATACCATGAAGGACGAATAAACTAGAAAAACGAGAGAGGGATCTGAGAAAATTACTCAGTATTCATTGATTAATGAGAAAGAAAATACCAAGCTGTTTATATACAATGGCTAGGAAGAAAAACGGAAAAGTTGAAATGCCTAACAAACTTGACAGTTGTAAAAAGACTAATTAGAATAAATACAGTGTGGTACAGGCCTATTGTAGCTACAATGAGCCTGTATATCTCAACAGTTAACCATATGTTGTATATGTTAATAATTACCATTACAAAACTATATTGAATGTATTGGCTTTTGATTTTTCTAGAGTTTACTGGCAAATGAGCCATTGGCATTGATCCATGGTGTATATCAGTAGACAATACACAAAGATGGGAGTCTACTTTCGTTGGAAATCAACAAAAACTAGTTCAAACAGCATCATATTTGGTAGAGGAGGTCTGGACTAATCATCCATCAGCAAAACTAATTTAGACCTTGTTTAGGGCGTTATTTAGTTCTCAAGTGCTGGATCAGCTCTTCAAGTGCAAAAGCTCGATAATTTTGATATTGAAAGGGTGATTTGTGCTTATTATAACATTAATACCCAACCTTGCACGGTATATAAACAACTGGATGAAACAAGAATGCCTATTAAATACGCTTATTTACATTCTATTTCTATGGACGAGATTGTTAGGGATTATTTGATAGCTGCGACTTTGATGGTCAATTTTAGACCAATAGAGTGTACAAATTGCAGCTCCTCATATAGCAGCATATAAGTGCAATCAACGGTGCAAAATTTTGATTACAAGTTAGGCATTCTTACGTATTTTACTTGTGCACAAATTCGCATTTTGTTCTCCTCGATAATTTGAAATCTCATTTATGTTGCAATTGCCTTAGGTGAATTGGCTAGATCTAAATTTGAAACCTCTGAAGAAGATGGAGCACTATTATGAAAAGGATAAAACGATCGAGGATTTGTATACTCGATGACGAAGGAAAAGCATATAAAACGAAAGAATTTGTGGGAGTTTTAATGATCTATGATGTGAGCTTCAAGAAGGCCATTGAAGATATGAAGGCCATTAATTTAACAATATTGTACGCATTTGTCATGTCTTTTTTCTTAGAAAACTAGTTTGAGCCAAGAAAGCTGCATAACATTGTGTTATTAGGCAGAGTTTGGCACATTGGCTGAAGTTTGAATAGTAGCATTGTTTGCAAAATCCTGTCATTGATTTGTTTTATAATGTTTATGACAAGTAAGATAGACAAAAATGTTTTTGAAATAGAAAAATAGATTTCATGTCTTATAAAGATCTGCAATATTTTTGTTTATATGTTTCTGTGTGTGTGTGTGCGCGCGCGCATGCATGTATGTATTAATTATGTGTGTGTTATGTATTAATTATGTGTGTGTTATAACCTATGCATGTACATGATACAAATGTAATACACATAATGTATAAAATAGATAAGTAAAGTTTTTAACATAATAAGCAAAGTATTGAATTAAATCACTAACAAAATCGAAAAAAATTCAAATACTAGTATGAAACATAAAATAGTTTTTGTTCGAATAAACCAATGGATTAAAAAATGGATAAGGAAAAGTTCTGGAGGGGACCTCAGTGGACTTTGACTTACCTCTAGGAGCTCTTCCAGTAGCTCCAAGTCCTGTTCCTCCAAAGGTGGCAAATCCTACAAATTTCCTGTAGGAAAAGAAGCCACAGTCTCCCTCTTTAGATAAGCAGAAAGCTGTATTTGATCCTTCTCATCTCTACGCTGCCACTCTTGAGACCTCACAACAGTTCTTATCTACACCAAGAGGATCTCCAACTTCAAATGTTAAGGATTCCCTTGTGGTAGCAGCATCAATTGCTCAAAAGATAACAAAGCAGATTGAGGCTGAGACCAAGAGAGATGAAGCTGCTGAGAAGGAGGACAATGTTGAAGAAAAGGAAGATATGGCTGAGGGAAAGAATGAAGAGAAAAAGGAAGAAGAAAAGAAAGAGGCTGATAAGCAATCTCTGCTGAAAGAGAATTTATTAGAGGAAGATCCATTCCTATTAGCTCTTCAGAAGGAGGAAGCTCGGAGGATTGAAGTAGCTGAATGGGGTGTTGAGTCATTAGCATCAGATCCTGCTGATGAATTCGTAGCCATGGCCCGCTCTGTATTTGCCAAACACAACATAAGGCCAGAGGAAATAAGGGAGAAGGATGATGAGAATGATAAGGATGAGGAAGAGCAAATTCTGCTGGAGGATGAAAGTGAGGAAGAAGATGTTCAGATTATGAGTAAGTCCAAGACTCACCAGCAACACCAGTAGCAACAGCGTCCCTCTGGTCCCAGGGTTCTGGTGGATCTAAATAGCTCCTTGACTCTAATCCCTAGACCTGCGAATCAAAGGATTTTTGGAGATGAGTCCCTTGGAAGTAGGGGATGGATGGTGGGTGATCTTATTGAGGGAGAACATTCTAATGCTCCTGTGCCTGTCAATTCCATCCATCACATAGGGAAAACACTTGATGATCTCCTTACAATGGCTCTTCGCCTCAATGACTCAATTGTGGACATCCAGATTGCTCCTTTCAACCACCAACTTGCCCAAAGCGTAGCTCTCATCTCTGAGCAGACTCAGATAATCATGGAAAGAGTAGACAAGATTCTTCTTCCAAGCCAAATACGCTCTGAACTTATTCAACATCTGTAGCCACTTATGAAGACTAGGCTCAGCAATTACATGGACATCTTAGATTCTCTGGAAAAGCTTAACGGATTGATGGCCATTGGTGGAGATAATCCATGATGAAGTCAGTGGGGTGATAGAGGCTCTCCAAAGGTAGATAGTTGATATCATATCTACTCTGGGGACTACCATTGAGCGCACGTCAACAGAATTCTCCATGAGGCTGAAGAGTGAAGTTCAGGCGCTTAGGACTCAGAATGCCTTCTGTCTGTAGCAGCGGGAGAATATCCAAAGTAGTCTTGATGAGATGTTGAAGCAAATGACTACTTTCAAGGCTGAAAATCTCTAGGCTATTATGGATTCCAAAAGAAAGCTTAAGTCTGAGATCTTCAAAGCTGTTGAAGAGGCTCACAAGTAGATAACTGAGACCACCTTTGCTCAGAAAAATGAAGTTGTTGATGACATTGAAGACAAGCTGAAGGAGTATGCTACTGCCCTTACTAAGACCACTGTCGAAGCGCGAGATGTTATAGTGGCAAGGAATGCAAGCACTTCTGAAGCTCGTTAGAAGAGAATTAATGGGCTAAGTAATCAGCTTGGTGGCCTATCTTTTCACTCCTTCTACTCACATGATAGTGAGATTGTACCGTTCCTGAAGCATCTGGCTAATGGGCTAAACACTCAGTGGATCTAGAATCAGAAGGCTCTCCAAGTGATCCTTGAAAGCATCTTTCCTTCTGTCCCCAGCAAAGCTGCAAGATTGATTCAGCAGATTATCCCTCCTCTTCAAGCAAATGCAAAGGCTGTTCATGATGTTATCTAGAGGTTTGCGCTTGATGAGCAGAAGATAGTTGCTCAGCTTGTTGGCATTGAGTGGAGGGAGAAAGACAAGCACAGCTTCAAGGACATCTGGGAAAGATGGATGAGCTCCAACCAACCTTCAAGCAGCGCTATGGAGATAGATCAACGAGAGGAGACTCAAGATGATGAATTCTTAGCTCTTACAGAAAAACCTTTGTAAATGAATTCATTATAAATACTTGTATTGTAAAAACTTGTACTCATGATCAATAAAAAGTGTTTATGTTCGCTCCAAAAGTACAACTCTTCGTTGTATTGATTTCCTTGTATATTTTTGAAACTTAAACTCTGAACTTAAGCATTAGACTATGAGGGAGTGTGAGAGAGTAAGTACATCCTGTGCTTGACTTCACTCAGAACCAACAAAATGAGGGAGATTGTCGGATTCTAAAGATAATTTAGTTTTGTAAGTTCTGAGTTCGGAAGCAAAGTTCAGAAGGAAGTCGCCTCAGAAGTACAAGGATTCGTCAGCAGAGCTATGGATATCCATGAGCAATTAAAGTCAGATGAGGTGTTCAATATCTCTGAAGATCACTCAAGACTCCGAATATCAAAAAGGCCTTCTGAAGACTACAAAAGGTCAACTTAGTCTTTTGGTGCTAAAAGTCAAGAAAACTGACTTCGCATTTAATGTCGCCGCGCGCTCTGTTCTTCAATCTACTACAAGATAAAAGTTGTTGCGAAATCAAGAACAAATCTCACCTACTAATCTATTACGAATCTGCAGTACAAAGTGGACCCCCTAAATCAACCAGATACAGCATGGCACAGATCAAAGTTGGACGAGCTACTCTAAAAGATTGTTAACGAAAACAATATTGGGAGACAACGGCAAAATTCCTGGCAACGGTCCAAAAATCAACGGAAACATTCTCTCCCTCTATAAAAGGATGATTTTCGCCATTGAAGAAGGTTGTCGAATCTTAATAAAAGAATTCAAGAGTGAATCAATTCTCAATCTACTTGCAATCTTCTTCTAGCAAACACTTAAATCTTATTTGTTTGTACTTGAACTAACTAAAACAAAGTTCATAAGTTCATAAAATCCATTTACTTATAAACTGTTGTAAATCACACTAAGCTGAGGGTAAGTTAGTGTGAGGGAGCTAGGTAATCTCATAAAGAAGGTACTTAAGAGAGACGAATCTCAGAGCCTCAGATACAGAAGGACGGTACTCCTGTATTGGTATAGCTCATCATAGGCAAGATTTTTAGAAGGAACTTCAATCTTAAGCTCTAAAGGGTTTGCTTTTCACCAGAAGAAAAGCCACTAGTGAATTAAATCTTGGACAAGAGATTCCAAGGACTGGATTAGGCAAAGGCTGAACTAGGATAAAATCATTGTTTGCATATTTCCTTACTATGCTCTATTATTGTGTTTATTTAATTCAGCAGCTAAAACACTTAAATATAAAAAGGGGATTCTGAGTAAAGAATAACTACTCATAAACATTCTCAGAAGCAACCTTCTGAAGAATATAGTGAACTCAGAAAAAGAGTCATTCACCCCCCCCTCTGACCTATTTTATCACTCTACTGGGTCCTACAAAATTCATTAACAAAGTAAACATGTTAGAGACAGTTTCAATAGATCAATTACAAGAAAGAGGAAGTCGACACAAGTTCTCATTTGGTTTCCGAATCAGTTTCTAAATGTTTTGAGCAAGAAAGATCACCTTTGAGTTCCAAGTTCACCTTCCAGACTAAAGAAATGACTTCTCATTTTGACATTGCAAATGAAGTCAACACAACTCTCGTTGACTTTTTGAAATCCGACCTTTTCAAAAACTCCATCAGTGAACAAGTTTAATCATATGTGAAGAGCGTCATGGCTGAGAAGGAAAGTATTGAGAAAATTAGCATCGAAGATATAGGTAGCTCCAAAGGAAAGGATAAATATGTGCTAAAGTTAATATCTCATCAAACAACTGCTAGAACTTAACTCCGTCCAAGATAAGACTGTGGCCACCAATGAGGTTGAGTTGTTACCCAAAAAGTTTTAACATGTCATTGCTCCCCCCTTACAAAGGAACCCACCTTTGGTGCAAGTAGATAACTATGAGAATGAAATGAAAAAGAAAGGTTTGACGGATGGACAACTCGCTAAAATTTTTTCGTGCACTTTGATCGGATTTGCTGTTAAATGGTATGCTACTCAATCTGTCGAGGTACGTCAGGATTGGAAACATTTTTCCAAAGCTTTCCTGGAATAATATGATTTTAACTCCAAACTCAAAACCACCATTCAAAATTTAGAGCAAGTAAAGTAAAAGTAGGGTGAAACTTTCTGATCTTATTACGAAAGTTGGATGGTTACCAAATCTTTATTGGGAAGCAAACCTAGTTTACCCGAGATGATTGTGAAGATGATAGATGGATCCTTGTCATGGTATCAAGATCAAATGGCATTAGATGAATATGAGAATTACACTAATGTCTATAAGAAGGCAGAAAAGATTTACAGGCAAGCTACGTTGAAGAAATCAAGAAATACCCCCACGCCAAGAAAACCATATTCTTACGGATGCAAGAAACCCATGGAAGCACCCACACCTACTCCAATTGCATCCAAAGCCAAACAAGCCCAAGTATTTGTCCCCTATTGGAGTTAATGTAACTGCTATCTAAGTGCCCCAAGGCGACAATGTTGATATATCTCCTTGGAAAGATACTCTGTCATTTTTAGTTGTAAAGTTGTGAAGGATCAACATGATGAGCAGTTTGGTCCCTTATGTTCCTCCTAAACTTGAAGATTTTCTCAATTTTTATGGTTATCATGTGACCACAGGTCATAGCATAAACAACTGTAAAGCCCTCTTAGCAGTTGTAAGGAATCTCGTTAAGGAAAGAAAGATTAAAGAGCCTGCACCATGAACAACCCTTTACCTCAATTTGGGAAGTTAGTGAATGTGATTAGAATAGATGGTTCTAAGGCCTACATCATCCATTATTTGAAGGATGAGAAAATATTTGAAGAAGCTGTTCTCGTTGTTGAATCGGGCCTATCATCAGATTTTTTACTCAACAAGATTATCTAAGTTAATTCAATTAAAAAAGAGATTTTTGAGACATATTGCATGACTAAAGAACCTATCAACCTAAACTGCATCGATTACTTTTGCCAAACCATGAGTGAACCCATTGATCTCGACGATGTGCACTATGATGAAAGTGAGGAATACCCAATCTTCCTTGTATAAACCAAGGATGACCATGTATCTTATATCAAAGATGGGAAGGTGATGCACGTAACTAGAAGTGGTAAAATATATCAACCAGACGTAAGGAAGGGTATTCAAATTGATGGAAACTAAAGTGGACCCAATCTTCAAGACCTTTCATCACTCATGGGAGAGAAATCAGAGGATGATCCTATTATAAAATAATTGAAGAAAACTCAAGTCAAATACAAAATTTGACAACTATTAACGAGTCAATGGATGATAAAGAAGTTGATGAAAATGCAAGCTACCCCGACTACTTCTCCTGCTGAAATGTGTAACTTTGTTGGAGGGGGAATTCCGCCTAAAATCTTCAAACCTATTAGCTTTACGCACCTCAATCTTCCTTTCAAAGGTGTCGAACATAATGATCTAATTTTACATCATTCAAACCTATTACCTTTACGCACCTCAATCTTCCTTTCAAAGGTGTCGAACATAATGATCTAATTTCACATCATTGCACCCAATAATTACCTTGTAGTTTTGCCCAATTAATACAATTGAGTTCATGGACGGTTCCATGTGGCCACCAATTAGGTTCATAGAACCCACAAAATTTTAAAAAGTAGTGTTATTTAATGTATTTTAATAATTTGGATACCACAAAATATGTAACTAGGCCCCTCACTTTGATTAATTTTTACTATAATCTATCAATCATCTTTCTCATTCACGGATTTCTAACTATATACTTGCAGAGTAAAAAAACTATGTGTGAGTTTTTTTTTCTTAATACCATTAAATAAATATTTTATTTACATATATTTAAAATTAAAAGTTATGTGTACATTAATACTTGACTAAAATACTTTTTGAGTGTTGTTGTATAACTTAATGTCTTTTTAGTACATTGATCTATTGAAATTGTCACTAA
>CATIWQ010425371.1:0-30697 GCA_949673415.1 Euphorbia schlechtendalii
TCAACACAGCAAAGCGATATAAAATTGAAAGAGAAAAGAGGAAGAAAACCGACTTGCCATAACAGATTACAGTGCATATCACCAACTAAAATAGGAAACATTCCAATTAAAAAGGTAGAGATTACATATTATAATAAAAAGCGATGAAAAAATTGAACTTACCAACAGTAATATCACATCCACCGAAAAATGATGATGGATTAATTGCCGGCGACGAGGAAAATATAGTGTGCGAAGCCATGGAAGACCGGTAGAGGGAGAAGTGGTTAGTTTTTGAGGTGTGGACTCGCTATTTTCGTATTGTTTGGATGAGAGAATTGGGTTTTGTAGTTTATATTTTTTTATTTTATTTATATTATATTTTAATGGGGCTAAAAATTCATTGAGCGGGATTAAATCCCGCCTCTTCATTTACTTTCAAACTTTTGTCCCGCACTGTCAAAAGTTCATTATTCCTTCATGTTTTGGGCAACGTTTAATCCAATTCGTTGCGGCAGAATGTGTGTTTAACGAATTTTGATAGCTGTGGCAACCAATATTGAAAACTTCGTAATTTCGATGCTACAAATTATTTTTATCATGAAATTTGCAATCCTTATGGAGCAACAATAGAAATCTTGGTTGCAACAAACCATCTATGATGTAATGTGTAAAGCATAATATATAAAATATATGTAAATTCAACGAAATAGCACCTTAATCAATAATGAGTTAAGTAGGAGTATTATATAAATTTGGATAAGAAAAAAGAAAGAGTTGGTTGAAGTACTCAACTTATTTAACTAAAGCTATTATTAAAAATAAGTGTTTATTTATAATTATATATTAATTATCAAAACTTAATGGCTTGTGGCGTGCCAGTATATTATTGAATTATCTTATTAACTGAGAAAAAGCAAAGTTGACTTCCAATTGTTTCTTCAGCTAAACAACTTTAAAACCCACTTTTCCACTTCAATTAATTTTGTTAATAACGGGTAAGTACATAAGTAATTAAACCATGTATCCAAATAAATTAGATTTTATTATTTTTACAATAATGAGAAATTAATATTCACTTTACCATTTTATTAAATTCTTTTTTTGCTCTTACCCTTATTCCCTTGTAAACTACTTCTCTCTCATATCTAATTTGAATTTTGCAACTTCAAACCTCCGTATCTCACAAACCGTTGATTTTTTTAATCGGCGCTTTGAAATATTTTGTACGTTTTAATTTTATCTTTAAAATGACAAACACTTTGAATTTTTTAAAAAAATAAAAAATTTATAGCAATCTTATACATATTATAATAGTTGTATAATAAAAATCATAATTTTTCAAGAAGATCTTATACAATGTATAAGAGTGGTATAATGTTATTTAAAAAATAATAAACAAAATGCATTATACCACTCTTATATCATGCATAATGCCTTAATGAAAAAGCAGTAAAAACAAATATTATACAACTATTATACAATGTATAAGACTAAAATAAATTATTTTTTTTTACTAGAAAGTGAGTTTTGTTGTAAAAATAACCACTATTATACCATGTATAAGAGCTTTTATGTCAGGTTTAAGGTATTCATGTCATGATTTTCATGAGGAAATCGGTCCTATTATGAACATAAAGGAGAAAAAAAATCTATATAAATTCATTATACAACTTTATATCATTTATAAAGCCTTCATGAAAATGCAGTAAAAAGGCATTATACCACAATTATGCACTGTATAAGATTGCGAAACATTAATTTATTTCGAAAAAAATAAAGTGTATGTCATTTTAAAAATAAAATTAAGACGAACAAAATATTTTAAAGTTTCGATTCAAAATAATCAACAATTTGTGAGATATAAACGTTTGAAGTTGCAAAATTCAAAATAAATTAAAGAGAGAATGTAGTTATAAGGGTTGACAAAGTCAACTTAAAAAATGGTAAAGGGAAAAATTTTTTCTCTTTTTTATGTAAAAGAAAAAAAGTTTCTTAATTTTTTAGTTTTGCAAAATTATAAATTTGTATAGCCTAAATTTTAATAAGAAAATATAGCAAATAAAAAAATAACCCTAATAATAATCCTTTCCGAGGCCAGGCCTCTAGTAGTTTTCTGTTATTTTCTACCAAAAAAATAATAATAATGTTTTTTATTATGTTTTTTTTCTTAAAAAAGTTATAATAATAATAATAATAATAATAATAATATTGATGAAAATTGAAATACACTTGAACCTTATCAAAAGTTTTGCGGAGAACCAATTTCTTGAAGACGACAATTCTACGTCTATAACTGAATTTTAATTATTTATAGGATGCAACCGCAATCATCAACAAAATCAAATGTGTTTTAAATTTAAAAATAAAAAATTCCTATGTTTAAGTAACATATATTCCAATGTTTTAAATTTTTTCATATGCTAGGATTCAAACACAAATATTTTTGTTTAATTCATCCAATATTGAAACAAATTTTGATTGGTAGAGCTGTGAATGAACTGCTCTGTTTGTGAACATTTCAATGATCAGTTCGATAAAAATTCAACTTGATTTGTTAATGAGTTGTTTTGTGAAAATGAATTTTGGGGTCGGTTTACAAATTGTTGTAATCCCTCATTTCTTGGCTATATGAGGATAAAATGCTCTTTATATTGATGAAACAATTACAACCTCAATGGATACCTTTTGGGTTATATGTGAATGCTTACATGGTATTAGAGTTAGGTGGATAATGTCATGGTCAACCTCGATGTGGGGCACTTGATGATAATCCACGCATCATAAAATTTGGGCGTGAGGAGGTTTGTTGAAATCCCACATATTTAGCATATATTCATAACCTCGATTGGTACTTTTTGATATATATGGGATGCTTACACAAATGAATCAATCGAGCTTGAACAACTAATTAATGGGAAAATAGGTTAAATTTTGGCACACGAACTGAACCTGGAAGAACAAAAGAACAAAGCATCAACGTTAACAAAGTGGAGTCGTGTTAGGCACTGTCATTTCGTAATTCCTTCTAGGAATGAACCACTCCTTCACCTCAACAAAAATAAAGATGAAACAAGAACAAAGAGGCTATATATATCTAGAAAACAAAGTGGTAGTAGAAAAAGTTTTGTCATGTATGTATGAAAAGAAAAGTTGCCAACCCTTATATAGATAAATAAAAGAGTTGTTGTAAAACAATAAGTATGTTGCTTTTAAAACCATAACCAAAGAGTGTTACAAACATTTAATCAAAATATAGCCGTTGGATTATTAATCACAATTAAAACTTATTTTTATGAAGGAATTAAAACCAATAATGGCCACTCACAAATATTTTGATCAAAGATATCTACGATATTTTTCTCAATAAAAAATATCATAATTCTTATCTTTTGAAAATAACATGAACTCAAGTTTTTCCAACAATCTCCCACAATTTTCAGAATATGTTTGCAATAGAATTTTAAAAAGAATTCGATATCTCAAATTTGATATATAATGCATGGTATTGATGTCTTTTGGATTATGAACCAATTATTGATAATTAAAATTTAATCTACGGAATATTTGTTAAAACATAAAGTTTCTATGAACCAAATAAGTGTTACTGTGGAATATGGAACTTACCATATCGCACTATACCAAGGTATTCTCTCTAACTACGCGGTTTTGTGCCAATAGGTCATGTGCACGCCTGGTCTTTCATTAATTCTCTAGAGATAGCGCCACTGTATCATAGAAGCGGCCACAGTTCACACTTACATAAGTGATTTCATCAAATGTGTATGGCACTTTATACACCACTCATAAAAGTCAAAAAATTCATTAAGAGTTCTTTAAACTCATCATTTCAAAATATGCAATATAGCACTTCCTCACATCTAGGATTGAGACAACATAAATTGTGCTAGCATAACTAATAAAGACTTGTGATTACCCATATGAACTTACTTCATGAGATCTTCAATCACATAAGTTGAATTCTCGTATTTGTTAATTTAAAGTTAGCTTAAGTCTCATCATATCTGATGTTTCTAAGATAAATTCCTTTTTCGGAATTTTTTTTCTCAAATATCTTGTCAGATTATTTGGGAAAATATCACTCTCAACTCATATAGTTGATGAACACAATTCATCCACTTCACAATAATATATCTCAAATGTATACTTATACTTTTGCCATAAAAGTTCTTATTTCTCAAAATAAATATTGTCACTTGACAATCATAATGTATATACATTAAATGTTTTGACTTTATTTTTAAAGTAACACCTACTGACAAGGTCTTTCCCACCACTTAGTCTCATTATATTCTAAGTCTCAAGCAACTGACTCTAACTATAGTTTTCTTAGTTGGCTTATATGTTATTATTCCACTACCAAACATGAGATCATAACCGCTAATGTCTTTCTTCTCATATGAATCAAATATTCAATCAACATAATTGCTCTATTCTCGAACAATGAAAAATTCATTATAAAGAATATCATAACTCATGATATCTCTCAAGATTTCTTACGCCTCAATATGACTTCTCAATGATTATAATTTGAATTATGTGTATATCTACTCACATAGGATATGCTATGTCACAATGTGTGAAATTCATCAAGTACAACAAATTTTTTAACTTGAATTCAGCCATTTGATTTCCATTTTCCTTTTTATTTTTATTTAGTATTTGAATTCATAAAGGGTACTCACATGATTGACATCATGAATTCAAACTTCTTAAGAAATTTCTCAACATCACTTCTTTTGTTTGCAAGACACTCTCATTTATCTTTGTGATTCTCAATCACAATATCACATTGGCTTCTCTCATGTCTTTCATGTCAAACTTTGTGGACAAGAATATATTTATTCTATTGACAAAATCAATACTCGCACTAAAGACAATCACATCATAAAGATATATAATCACACATATATTATTTCTTTAGTATATACACATTTATCATCCCTTAAAAGATGAAAAGCATCACCTATTAAAACTTTATCAAAGTAATCCTTTCTTTATTTATGTGTTAGGTTTCGAACCATATAAAGATTTACCAACTTTCCATTCATGTCCAAGGTCAACAAAACTCCTCATGTTCCACCATATAAAAACAATCTATATAGAAAAGTATTTTTAATACTTACGTGATGAAAAAGATTTATGAACATAAGTTCAAGCATATAAAATATATAAAAGAAACTATTGCTATCTGAGCCTAAAATAAAAAGATAATTCAATATTATCCTTTTTGAAAAAGCATTTGCAATTAAAGGATTTAGCTCTGAAAGCAAAACAACTAAAAACAAGTATCATGTTTCACAAAAAGAAACAAGCTCAATATCAACAGTTTCCCATTAAAACTTTGATTCAAAAGATGATATAGTTCCGTAGGAATAAAAGGTTCATCTTCAACCAAATACGAATATATTTTCACCAAATGATTCCACTTTCAAGTTTTCTTGCTTCTCCTCAAAATCTCATTTTCAAACTCATTATGAAAATATAGGTGCAACTAGGTCAACATCTGGAACAACACTAAAAAATTGGAAATTTTTCTAGTCTTTAATGAAAACATTCACAAAGAAAGTATATTTTTTTGTCTCAAAACAATTAATACCAAGCACAACACTATGACATGAACACAAGTTCCTAAACATATTTTTCTCTTCTCATACTCAAGAAGAAAACCATATTAAGACACCCCCACTTTTTTAAATATTCCAAATTAGGATTATATTGCTTCCACAATTATGTGATGTCTTATTAGTTTCCTCTATTAAATTTTATTTGTAAGCGACAAACCAACAAATAGATTTAAACAACAAACATCTCAAATATATATCTCAAGTATATATCTAACATATTAAATATGAAACTCATATGTATACTTATTCAATAACCACAGTAAAATGTTCTCAAGTCATAAATTTACTAGAAATTTTTGAACCATCGAATTCCAAGTTAAACATGCCACAAAAACACTCATTAAAACACACAAGGTTAATAATTTCTCAAACTTTAAAACTGCACAAAACCATATTCCGTGAGTCCACTTTGACTCAATTTTTGACCAGGTTAACAACTTTTAATGGAAAATTTATAAACATAAATAAATATGTTTCTTAAGTTTCCAACGCCACTGAAAATGTGTAAAATCGATTTGTATATCTCAATTTATGTCATAAACAAACAATTGTGCTCAAAGTTGAAAATGCTGAAGAATGAAACTCTTATTCTCAACTTAAATAAAAGTTTTGAACCACAATACGAAAGAACCACGAACATAATTTAATCTATGTCTCGTAAAACAATGGAAAAAAATTACTCAAAACGGATTTACATATCCCATGAAAACTCAGAAACAAACAACAATGTTCATATTGAATTTTCCATCAAAATATAAAACACAAGTTTGTTCACAAATAGCACATGGCATATATATCAACAAACTTCAACACAAGTCATCAAGGAAACTTGAAATAACTTAATTCATTTTAAATATAAAAACATTAATTTGAAATGGATCATGGTTCATATGACACATTTCGACAACTCATAGTCATTACAAACTTGTCAGACTCAAAAAGTTATCTTCACTTTATTTTCGTATAAAAAGGCTCACTCAAACCAAATTGATTTTAAAATTGAGAACGTGTTGCACCTTGCTAATTTGCTACAATTCTACCAAATGTTGAATTTGAGAAGATTTTATTCTTCTCCACTTTCTATTTAGGTGTATGACTTGAAAATATTAAATTCGCACAAATGTGCCTCGTTACTCCATAGTCAATAACCCACGTATTCACATCATTCAACATATTTACTTGTAAAATGACATAAATAATGATATATAGGTTAAACTTTGAAAAAGTACCATGTGTTGTAAGCCATTCAAAATGGGGCTTGTGATTTTATGGGTCTCAAAATGGGGTTTGAGGTTTTGAACCGTTAACAAAACAAGGACTTCTTGACACCGTCAAATTTGGTGATGTGACAAGGGGTATTTTGGTAAAACTCTATTTTCTTGTTCATCTTCTTTCCCTTCTCTAAAACCCTAGCAACTCCGATCTTAAAAAATTCCAACCTCTGCTATAGCTAGTCAATTTGATGAAGGCAATGTCGGTGAAAAAATCGCCGGAGAATTTAGTCCTCTCTATCTTCTTTCTCGAGACATACACATACAGTGACTTAATTAGCTTCAATTACTTCTAACTTGCTTCCTTAGATCTCTGATAGAGATTCCTCAAAAATCTGTTTTCGCAAATTGTTCTCTCTGGCAAAGATCGATACTTTATTGAGCTTTAACTTGACTATAAAAAGCTTAATCTCCTCCTTTTTGCTTCTTGCATTGTCGCCATCTACGTAAGAAACCATTTGATTTCGATTTCTTAAACAAGAGAACTCAAAATTTGGGGGCTGACTTGAAAGCGAAATTCGGGATTAAGGTTTCCAAGATGATGAGCTATTAATTCAATCGAAAGGATCTTCCTTTTGCTTCCATAGCTGATGATACTCTTAGCTCTGCTAGCTTTTGTACTCAGGCTGATGCTTTGCTTAGAAAGAACTCAACTTATCAGGTCTCTTTCATATTCCTTTAATCGCTATTTGGTTTTAGGTTTATGAATAATATAATGAATAAGTATTATAAAATTAATGATTGACAATTAAGATAAAAAAAATTTGGAAAACTTAACATATTACTTATTTGTTATAATAAAAAATTTGCATCATTGGCCCACCTTACTAGTAAGTGAACTCCAACCTACGACTTCTAATATCATTTCTTCAGTCTCACCTACCATATATTTCTTGCCACATTCTTGTAATATAAAACTTCATTAATTAAATAATTCTTTTATAAGTATTTCATAGATCTAATGTATGTTAGGCCTGTAATTTTTTTTTTTTTGTGGTTTGGAGCTCATTATTTCTCTGTTTAATTTAGACACTAAATGAGACTTCTATATTGTAACAAGGTTGGGATATCCGTCCCGTAGCTTGTCCTCAACTTTTATCAAAAAAAAAAATTATTTCTATATTGATAGCACTTTGATGTGTAGTAGTAGTTTCACAAATTGAGCAAATTTTTGCAAGTTAAAAATTTCAACTACTATTATAAATATTACGTATAAAAAATGTGTCTGGACACTAACTAAGTGAAAAAAAAATATCAGAATAGACGGAGCTAGAGCAGCAATAAGTCGGCTAAAAACCTGATAACGTCCTACTAAGTGCATAAATCAGGAAGTTATATAACTAGCGAAATACACAGACGGAGGCTACACAGGGATTTTAAACAGTGATCAAAGCTGAAAAAATCACAATTTGTGATCAATTAATTATTTAAAATATTATACACAATAAAATAAAATATTCCACATTATAATTTATAAAATATAGTATGCAACATAATTTTATTTGCATAGTTAGCAAATAATATAACAATTTTTTATTTCCTAAACACATAAATAATATGACGTGTAAAAATACACATCAACTAGCTAGTCATATATTAGAGGGGGTGTGTGTTTTTTCTATAATATGAACGTTTTATTTTTTTTCAGGAACTAACTAGGGACTCAAACCTAGGTTCCTCACCTTCTTACCTCATTTTGGGAGGGAGGAGTGTTCAATAGGCAAAATCCTAATGGTTTGGGGGTATGTTTCTTATACGAAATACAAATATTTTCATAAAAGAAAATGTTATTTGAGGTAAGACTTCTCACCTTTATAAAAAATGCTGAAGTGAAAATCAGATCTAAGTCTCTTCTCATATATTTAAGATATGAGTTGCTAATCAAATTACATCTTGTACATTTGTGAAAATAATTATAGAAAAAGTGAATAATTGGCCACTTGTACATATATTTTAAATAGAATTAAGAAAAGTGATTTGAAGTAAGTGATGAAATGAAATGTCACTTTTTTTTTTTGTAAAAACACTGGAGGAATATTGTGTCCCTCCATCGGAAAAATGTTGGAATTGATGAAAATTTCGGAGTGCTCATCCCAACTAGGTTGATGCGAGACGCTTGCCTACAAAATACGCATCCCTCTTTTCATTATATATATAAATAAATACAACGTTCTCCAAAGGAGAACAAGGTTATGTACAATCGAGTAAAATGTTTGGATGAATGAGAATGTTCTTCAAAGATCACATTATTTCTTCTCCTCAAAGATTCCATGCTATGTAGAACCACAATGAAGTAGCAAAATCCCAGCTTATTCCAACTCGAAAGGGAACGCACCAACTTATCAAGAAATCATAACCCGATCCGGAATGGTCACCACAACACCAAACAATCGGAAGAAGTCGCACCATACGCTACAGGCTTTCGAACAATGAAATAATGTATGGTCCATGGATTCAATTTTGTCACAAAACGGACATTTCGCGTTCTCAATGCATCCCCTCCGTAATAAAAAAATACCTTTGACGGTAGTCGTTTGTGAAAAACAAGCCACCTAAAGAACTTAATCTTTGGAACAAGCCGAGACCGCCATATGTGATATCAAAATCAACTCCTGAACCTCGAGCTCGCATCTTCTAAATAGGCAAGGAGAAACTGGCTACGATAAACTCCTTTGATCCACCACCATACCATACAAAATCGTCAACAGCCCCAGTAAACAAACTGGACAGCAGCTCTGCCGTCACGTCTGCACCACCCTGTAAAAAATGTTGATTAGATTGAATGATCCATTCCCGGATTTGCATGCATCGGTTACGGCTCGATATCCTTAAGTTGTGCTTCCAAAAAGGTCTAGAAAAGGGGGATGATCCAAACAACACCATACTACTCTCTACCACTGTGCAATCTTTCCGATTACAAAACGAATATATATTTGAAAACAAAAGTGTTAAGGGTACATCCAAGGTCCAATTATTCTTCCAAAAGGAGCTCCCCAATCCATTTCTCACTACCACTTTAACATTCGATTTGAATACGGTTCACATTTCGTCATTTGACACACAACAAGCAATGATCCCTTTCTAAATATGTGAGAGACGCCCAACATAGTAGTTAATCAAGGCTGTTTAAGAATGGAAACCATATTTTTTAATGCAAATGTCATACCATAACCTCTCATTCCTAACAACCCGAAACTTCTAAATCCCCTTCAAAACAAGGCTGCAATTTACTATCTTGAAGTCCCTAAATTAAAGTCCTCCTTCACTCCTCGGTAATGAGATCATTTCCCAACTTACTTTACTATTGCCTCTTCCCGAAGCATTCCCTTTCCAAAGAAAATTCCTCATGATATGAATAAGCTTACCATTCACTGAGGAGGGAAGTTTGTAAATCGAAAGCAAGTAAATAGGTAGAGAGGCTAATGCCGATTTAATGATAACGACTCTACCACTATATGATAAACATTAGCCCATTCATTTATGAAGTCTACCATGAAATTTAGCAATTAACAGATTCGAACTTAATAATGGAATACGCTTATAACTCAATGGAGCAACTAAGTACACAATCGGAAATTTCTCCACTTTGCACCCCAATAATTCGACAAACTCATTAACACGAGTTTCACTCACGTTCACCCCCATAAGTGAACTCTTATGACCTTGACCCGAATTATTGAATAGGAACCGACTTTTGAAGATTTGATATAACTAACTAAGAATCGAATTTATGTCTCCACTCATATATTTAATTTAAGTTTGAATTGCTAAAATAACATATTGTACGTATGTGAATGTAATTTTAGTAACAAAAAGTGAATAATGGCCCCATGTGTGTGTATTAAATAAAATTAAGAAAGGTTATTTAAAGCAAGTGATGAAATGAAGTGTGATTATTTGAAGTAGGGACCGACCTTTGGAGGTTTGGTATAGCTAAGTGACGTATATGGAAACAATAGCCCCTTTCACTACAATTGTCCGAGATTATTGACGTTTTGAAAAAAAAATTCAACAAGTATACTGACATATGCATATTGCCAGGATCCAAAATTTTATAAGTTACCATCCATGTTGATGTATATTTTGAGTGACATTATGTCATGTTAATGGTCCGTAAGATGATGTATTTATTCCGGATTAATACATTAATAAGTACTTGAATTTGTCTCATTAAATCTATTGTCTTCCTTTCAAAGTGATCACGTAACTACCTCAACTTTAAAAAAATGTACCACTTTATTCTCTCAATGCCACGTGTCAGTTTCTGACTAGAGAGAGAAAATTAGAAAAATCTTATTTTTGAAAAGTTAAACCAACAAGAAACTAACACGTGACGTTGAGGGAGTAACGTTCTGCACTTTTTGAAAGTTGAGAGAGTTACGAGATCACTTTGAAAATTCAGGAGAGCAATAAACTTTTAAGAACAAGTTAGATAACTAGTGATGTGAATTAAATCTAAAACCTAATTTTTCTTATTTCAAACTCAACTTCTCTTTACTACCAAAGTCTACTCTGTATTTGGTAATCCCTCCTACTTTCTAATTATGCCCCGCCCCCTCTTTTTTTTCTTTGACTAAAATATCATTAATTACTAGTATAAATTATAACATTCATTTTCATCCTCTTTATATTCACGTCTACCCATCCTTCCAATTCATTTTCAATAAAAGTAAGTAGTAACTCTCCATTTATTTAATATACTCTTTCCCACGCCGTACATATTTTCTAGATTAACAGATATACTGACCTATGCATTGACAAGATATAGGATGAGGCACCTTAAATTAAGGATCATATGCAAAATAATATAGAAATTAATAAAATGAACTTGGTAAAAAATTATCATAAAAATTAACTATTTTGTGAAAATTAAAATTCAATCTTATGACATTTTATATCCATAACAAGTTAATCATGAATTCATCTATCAATAATTATTGTTTACTTTTATCCTTTTAACATTAACTACTAAAATTATTAAAAAAAATTATTTTTATGACTCCTTCCAACATAAACTCTAAACGACCGCACTTGTTACCCACCCCGAACAGGCACCGTCCAAAATATTATAAGTTACCATACATGTTGATGTATATTTTGAGTGACCTTATGTCACGTTAATGGCCCATAAGATGATATAACTTTTTCCAAACTTCACTAAGTCTACAATGTATTTGGTAATCCCTCCTCCTTTCTAATTATGCCCCACCCTCTCTTTTTTTTCTTTGACAAAATATCATTAATTACTAGTGTAAATTATAACATTCATTTTCATCCTCTTTATATTCACATATTTGTTCACATATACCTATACTTTCAATCCATTTTCAATAAAAAAATATGTAGTAACTCTCCATTTATTTAATTTAGCATTTCCCACACCGTACATATTTTCTTTATTTTATTTAGATTAAAGTCAAAGAGTTAGCTACCTTCAATTTAATATATATATACACACATGGAGAGAGAGTGTAGTTTTAAAAATAATAACATTAAGATATGTTATGCAGAATCACTCTATAATATTGGTCAACCAAATTTTATCTATTTCACATTCTTATTTCATGTTTTCACCCATTGGCTCCTTTTCATACTTAGCACGAGTGCCCAATGAATTTTCTAGAAGCTCCACAAATATTCCACGCATGCCGCTTCATAGGATTCATGTATGTAACACCGAATTCTTTAACGATGAAAAAGAATCATTATTACAAATTGTAACTTATTTATTGACGCTGCCAAAGTTTTATTGAGTTAAAAGTTTATTTTTCTATGTGAAAGTGCTCGGTGCTCCTGTAATATCTCGACTTTACAACTCCTTCCTCTTTAATATTTGCTCAGCTACCCAGTCATGCTTACCCTTTATATCATGATTAATGCATATCCAACAATATTATATTTCCCAAAATGTCCTCATCCTTCTCACTGCCTTACCCTTCAAGAAACAACGCCATTTTAAATAATAGTCGACTATACTATAAAAGTCAAAACTTTTAGTTTTATCTTTTAATTTGAGGTAGTTTAGCTTTACAAGTTAACTCCCCATTTTTCCAAACCAAACTTATATAAGTACCTTAACCCTAACACTTTCACATATTCTTTCTTTCCTTTATTTTATTTTCACACTTAACCAAGCACATCCTTATTAAAACATGAAGAGAAGCTTTCAAGAAGATAGCCTAACCATGGCTAATTGCTTGATGTTCTTATCTCAAGGAAGAGAAACGCCGTCGTTTATTAACAGTAGTATTTTTATTAATCCTTCTTCTTCTTCAACTCGAGTTTTTGAGTGCAAAACATGCAATCGGCAGTTTCCATCTTTCCAAGCCCTTGGAGGCCACCGAGCCAGTCACAAGAAGCCGCGGTTGATGGGCGGAGAAGGTAGTAGCTTATCGTCGGAGACTCAGTCATCGTCTTTGTCTTCTCCGGCGAAACCTAAAACCACCCATGAATGCTCGATTTGCGGGTTGGAGTTTGCAATTGGACAAGCTTTAGGGGGTCATATGAGAAGACATAGAGCTGCTATTAATGATAATCAAAACGCAGAAATGGTGATGAAGCCATCTCCAATTGTGAAGAAATCGAATAGCAGAAGAGTTTTGTGCTTGGATTTAAACTTAACTCCGTTTGAGAATGACTTGGAGTTGTTTAAGGTTCGGAAAACAACTCCTATGGTGGATTGCTTTTTTTAGAAACACAATTATTTGTTGATTAGTATATGTAGTTGAATATCACATATTTATCATACTTATATACATACATCATATTATGTGTATATATATAGATCGAGATTTAGGGATTTTGTATTTTGAAGTTTTTGTGCTTGTAATGTTTTTGGCCTTTCAATTAAGGATAAATATGTTTTATTTATATTAATTCATTCGTTGTTACAGCCTATATCAGTTCATGAAAGCTTTTTCTCATTTTCATTACTTGTGGTATTTTTGGGATTTTTTTCTAAATTATGACTTAGTCATGAGACAAGCATGAGGTCATACGCACGATTTGTTGTTTTTTGAACTTAAATGTCATTATATCAAATCAGTATTTAATATTAACTTTACTCTAAACTCGTAGAGATATAGTGATACAAAATGAGAAAAAAAATCTTTAATAATTTATATTAAAATCTAGTGTACAAAAATTGAATAGAGAGATTTGTCCAAATGTTTTAAAGTTGATTTTTCAACTTTTGAAATCTCATATTCATAATATAATATTAAGGTTTATGTATCATATTAAATAATTTTGAGAACCAAATTAATTCTTAGAGTCTGTTTTGCGAATTTTTTTCAACAATCATGAAATATGAAACGTGGATTTGGTAATACTTCATTATTAATAAAAATTTTATACCAAAACATATGATATATCATAACCATCTATTCAAACAAAATTTGATATAAATATCATATTACACCGTACTTTAATAAATTATGCAGAACAGCTAAGGGTTTGATAACCATTATACTCACGCTAGGGGGAATTGTTTAGTTGTTGATTCGGACAAAGACATAAATGTATTGAAAAAGTTTTCAACATTTGTTTTTTTTTTTTTTATTCTTAACCAAACACTATAACATTAGCTTTTTAGTTCTGAATAGTAATCAACATGTAAAATTGTTAAAAAAACACTCCATGGTCTCAGTCAAATGAAAATATGTGGCTGTCCACCAACGGTGACAATGATAGTTGATTTTGAGCAAATTAGGGAGTCGTTATTATTTTTAGCAATTGTTTAAAGCGAAACTACTAATTTGTAAAACTAAGAAAATTTGAATTAACAATCAGCCTTCATTCAAAATTAGCTCATTGCTCTCATAGTTACCATTATACATTTTAGCCGATTGTACTTGTGATAACTGATAATTAATTGAAACATTAAATATCTAATTTGTCATTTATTTTTAATTGAAACAATGGTTATTATATTTGCACTTGCATTGTGACGTCAGTTTTTAATACCATTAAAATTGGTATAATTTTGAAGAAAAAAATATCCAAATATGCATGAAACATCCAAATATCCAAATAACCTAAACACCAAAAGGTATGACCACAAAATATTGACTTGTTCGCCAGCAAATTCCAAAGAAAGTGCAAGTTTGTAGTCAATCACCACAATTACCAAAAGTAGACAACATGCCTCTTATATACTATTAACTTAAGAAAAGAACAAAAAAGCATTTCTCAAATAAATCATAAATTACAAACAAAAGTGAGATTTTAGTATATTGATTGTATTGTAAAATTCTGCATAAATAAATATACCGACAACATATGTTTAATGATAAAAAAAACAGGATGTAAATGACGACCATGGATTCCAGATTTCCAGGTCAGCGGCGCCTCCAAGTACAGAGAAACAAATCCAAATCGAAAGTAGTAGAAATGGGCCACTACTGGCTTGTCCAAATTGCTTCAGCCCATCATTTTTTTCCTCTAAATATATTACATTTTCTTAAAAAAAATGTCTGATTAGATTTACATTAATGTAAAAAAATCGTGACCCCTCCCCTCTAAGATCACAGGTTCAGTCTTGGTCACTAGCCTAGCACATTTGTCACAAACATGTCACCTTCACTAACTATTCTCTATTGACAATAAATTGTAATTATTCCTCTGGCTGCTTTATTTTCTTAATTTCCTTTTTCTGCACACTTGGGACCAATGTTAATACAGGCATCAACAATTCAATTATGTTTTCCAATTCGTTTTATTTAATATACTGTAATGTGTAGTTTTTATACATTTCAATAATATTATCCCTTTAACCAACTAAAATAAATAATATCATCCTTTCATGCTCTGCTCTTTTGACTATTGTGAGGCTTTCGTATCAAATTTTAAAAAAAAAAAAACTAGATTCAATAAGTCATAATGTCAGGCTGTCCGCTGGAGTTGTGCTTTTACTCTGCCTCAGATTTTGCTGAAAGAAATTAACAGAGTTTAGGGACACAGGTAATTACATTTCTTCTATTTAACTTAATATTGATGATAAAAGTCGTACCATCACATGTCCAAAACAAAAATATTTTGATTCACGCAACTAATTTGCATGTACAATTGCTACCTTTATGACTAGAAAACGAAAAGAAACCGCAGTTACTTAAAATGCAAGGCTTCTATCCAGTCCCTTCATCCATTGACCACTCTTCATTCGAAGTCGCTTATTTCCTTGTCATCTTCAACAAGCTTCGGTTTGGCTCTTGAACTTTTTCATCTTTTGATTAAATACAAGATGATCGCTTTTGATAAAAGAGCTCATTGACCTTATGCTGTAGCTTCTTCTTTTCAGCATCTTTGATCTGAGATTTTTGAAGATCACGTGTTGGTGTTATTGCATGGATTTTTTCATCTTTGGCATGAATAATGCCTTGGAATGATCTCTTCTCATCGAGGAGCTTGCGTTGAGCACGAACTTATGACTCCCCCATTGACTTCCACATGAAAGCCTTGTCGACAATCTCAGACTTGAGCGATGATTATTGATCCACATGTCTGCCTGATTTCTCAAGATTATCCTTAAAGAACTCCCAAGGAAAAGAGAGCAAATGTCATAATCTAAAAGCCAACTAACTCAACACAAATATAAAGGCAATCTTACCTTAGAACACGGACCATCTAATTCTGATGCAACATCCAAAAGTGTTTTCCCCTCGTATCCCTTGTTCTCTTCTAGAATCTAACAAAAACACATGATAGCTTGGACAGTCAATGTTACAGTCATATATGTTGAAAATTGACTTTGAAGCAGTCAAGAATTTAAGTTATTATGTTGGGATATTATGAAATAACATAGTTATGAATTATTCGAAATTTTTAGAGGATATATAGTTTAGAATCTGATATCAAGGCCCATTAAAGGCCCAAATAAGCAAGCCTTGGCCCAAAAACAGACTCCACAGTCGAACTCGCCTCGGCATAGCCACGCGCTGAAACCACTTCAGCAGAGCAGTGAAATGCCCTCAGAGCTACCCACCGCGCTTGAGCTGAAATATCATCGGCAAAACCTTTGCTGATCCGGCGCACTCCTTCTCTTTCCTCTGTCGCATTAAATACAACTCTGACTGGTATGGACGAACCAGTTGATGCTCCGACGGTTGAAAAGATCCTCAAACGGCTTGCCACACGCGCACAGCTTGTAAGCGGACCCCACAGATCATCATTAAATGTATCCCTATAAATAGCAAGATGATTTCCCACTTGAGGAGTAACTGTTTCTTCCAGAATTCACACTTATCACCCTTCTTGGATAGCTAACTTTAGCATCGGAAGGTCTTCGCCGGAAACACTTCCGGCCCAGAGACTTGTTTTGTAGGTTCCAGAGACTTCGAGGATAACAGACTTCACTCAACGGATACCAAATTGGTGCGGTGAGCATGGACTACGACCCTAAACGATGACTACTCCCCCAACCAGACCAACGAAATCTTTCACTCCGGGAACGGTTCTATTCTTGGACACACCGGAACCTGGAGATAAAGCTAGAACGTCGAACCCCGTTACCACTGTTCCACCACCATTGACGGAAACGTCAAATAAATCAAGACCAGAGGCGTATGAAGAAGGGAGAAGGAAGGTGGTGGAACAAGACATGGTGGCGATGCTTGTCAAACAGAGCGAGCAACAAAATGCGCCCATGACCTTTATGCAAAATATGATGAACGAAATGCTGCACTCACGAAGGGAGGAACAGGAATTGCTTAAGGACCTTTGTAGGGAAAGACAATTGGATGGGTTGGGGGCGTGACGCCCGTCTCGAGGTTCCCCGTCCATGGCAAGGCAAGACCGCTCACGTTACACTTACCGCCACTCGCGAACAATGGAGAAGGAAGGAACTGCGACGACTAAAGGAAAGGCGCAAACAAAATCCCAGAGACGGGAAGAGGGAGGATCTAAGGAATCGCTCCCGCATAAAGGCAGAAGTTCCACATTCAAAACTTGCTCAAGGAAGCCTCTGGACAACGAGGGGAGCTCGACGGGATCAAGGCGAGAGGCTTCCCAAGAGCCCCGGCCTACTAGAGAGAATTTGGAGGCTGTGGTAACCAGGAAGGTGGAGGCCCTCCTATCCGAGAGGGGCATGGAAGCTGCAGCGCCAGACGTTGCTGAAACAGAGTCACCCTACTACGCTCGCATTCGCACGGAAAGGTTTCAAATAATCTCGACTACGAGAATACTCCGGAGTGGGAGACCCTACCGCATATGTTCGCTATTTTCGCCAGTGCATGGAGGCGACCGATGCTACAGACGCCATGTTATGCAAGTTGTTCCCCACCACCCTAGTAGCGTCTGCGACCCACTGGTTCGAGAGCCTCAAACCAGGATCCATAACAAGCTTCGACATGATGGCCAAGAGTTTTGCCCTCTACTTTGTCACATCTATCCCACCCAGCAGGACAGTCCAAGACTTGCAGATGGTTCGGCAAAGGGCAGATGAATCCCTCGCTGATTTCGTGAAAAGATTCCAGAAAACGGCTCTCGAGATTAGGGACTGCAACACTGACATAGCCTCGGAGGCATTGGCTCGGAATTGCTGAAGTGCTGATTTGGCAAAAGACATATCCACCGAAAGACCCAGCACTCTGGCGATGTTGATGCAGTAGGCCAGGAAATGGGTGCGTTGGGAAACTCACAAAAAGAACACGAAACAAATCGAGGCCGCGAGAGACCCAGTACTCTGGCGATGCTGATGCAGAAGGCCAGGAAATGGGTGCGTTGGGAAACTCACAAAAGAAACAAGAAACAAGGGAGGAGCCGGTGAAAAGGCAAGACTTTGGAAAACGCGAGCCGGATCGCCGACAAACTTATCGCCAGGAGACGCCTAGACGGGAGGCGGAAGAATTCACCCCTTTTAACGCCAAGAGAAAGGAGGTTCTGATGTGGATCAAGAAGAACGGGGAGGACATCAGGTAACCCCTTAAGATGAGATACAAAGGGAAGCCGGGATCTTATTGTGAGTTCCACAAAAGTGAGGGCCATGACATGGAAGACTGCAGGGAGTTGGCCCGCGAACTAAACAAAAAGGCAGCCGATGGTAGACTGAACCGCTTCCTTCAAATCCCGTCGAAGGATCAACAACGAGATGGAGCGAGGAATCCCCGCCAGGACCAGCGAGGCTATCAATCGCCTCGCCGAGACGCCAAACAAGGCTACCACCAAACCCGTCACGCAGCCGAAGAGCCACTTCCTAAAGGAGTGATACACGTGATAGCCGGCGGAACCAACCAGAAAAAGAGGAAACACATTCAATTACGACAATACAAACAGGGCGAGCGAGACGTGCTACTCATTCGCCCAGGAAAAGAAGCCTTCGCCACACAATGACGCTCTGGTGATTGAAATGATGATGGAGGGATACCAGGTGCGTTGCACACTGGTGGACACGGGCAGCTCAGTTAATGTGATGACTAGAAGGGTATATGAAGCCATTGGAGGGAACCCTAACCACCTCACCTTTCACCAGGCACTGCTGATCGGCCTAGGGGGTCACGCCATACGTGTATGCAGCTCAGTGAACTTATCTATTGCATTAGGAGATAACGGCCTCAGGTGGAAGGCACGGGCCGAATTTCTCATCGCAGATATCCCCTTGGCGTACAACATAATCTTGGGGCGCCCACTCATTATCGGCTCCGAGGTGTCATTAACCTTCGTTACCTAACGCTCCAGATACCTACACACCATGGAATAGCCACGGCTCGCGGAAATCAATAGGCCGCTAAGGACACATATCTGATGTCCTTAAAGGCCGAGCCTTTATCGGTTGAGGAACCTGACGGGGAGCGGACTGCCAAACCCGTAGATGTAATGGTAGCGGTATGCTTGGAAGAAGGAAAAGAGGTTCGCATGTCTGGAGGGCTGAAAGGGGAGACAAAGGAAGCAATCTTAGCAGTACTGCGCGATAAGATCCAGGCTTTCGCTTGGACTTCAGCAGACCTAAAGGGTGTAAGCCCCGAAGTCGCGGAACACAGGCTGAATGTCCTTCCTCAGGCACACTAGTGAAGCAAAAGCGAAGGAACCATGCCCCAGAAAGGCAAAAGGCCATAGAGGAGGAGGTCTCCCGCTTGCTCGTGGCAGAACATATTAAAATAGTCCGCTATCCAGATTGGATTGCTAATGTAGTGCTAGTCAAGAAATCTAATGGCAAATTCCGCATGTGCGTAGACTTCACGGATCTCAACAAAGCATGCCCAAAAGATAGCTACCTCTCCCCAGCATCGACATGTTAGTAGATGCCACGGCAGGTTATGCCATTTATTCCATGCTCGATGCTGTATCAGGATATCAGATACCCATGGTTGAAGAAGACAAAGAAAAGACGCCGTTCATCATACATGAAGGAATATATTGTTATAATGTCATGCCCTTCAGATTAAAGAATGCGGGGGCCACGTATCAGCAAATGGTGAACGAGATCTTTGGCGACATGATAGGGAAAGAGGTAGAGCTATATGTGGACGATATGATCATCAAGAGCAAAGTCGAAGCCGAGCACCCAGCAGACATAGCTAAAGTTCTGACTCTTCTGGAGAAATATGGGCTGAAGCTAAACCCAGAAAAATGTGCTTTCAGCGTAACAGGAGGAAAGTTCTTAGAATATCTAGTGTCGCAAAGGGAAATAGAAGCCAACCCCGATAAAATAAAGGCGGTACTCCAGCTCAAAGAACTCCAAAGCATCAAGGATGTCCAGCGTCTCAATGGTAAACTTAACGCACTAGGCCGTTTTATCTCTTGCGCGGCACGCCGATGCATTCCATTCTACAAAGCCCTAAAAACGAAGAAGTTCGTATGGGAGGAGGACTGCGTTACAGCCCTTGCCGAGATCAAAACCTTACTGGTATGCCCCTGTATCTCTATCTCAGCACCTCAGAGGAGACAGTAGGAATGGTCCTCGTCAAGAAAGAGGGAGCGGATCAGTTCCCTGTCTATTACGACAGCCGTGCTCTGAAAGGCGCCGAAGTAAAATATGGCCGAATGGAAAAGCTGGCATTCGCCCTAGTGGTGTCTCCTCAAAAATGGCGCCACTACTTCCAAGACCATACAATCATAGTACGAACCGATCTACCGCTTAAAAAAGCACTTCAGTGATTTGAATCTTCAGAGCACCTTGCTGAGTGGTCCCTTAAACTTACAGAGTTCGAAGTTCGCTTAAAACCGAGGACGGCATTGAAAGCACAAGCGTTAGCCGACTTCGTGCAAGAAGCTCCACCACAGAAAGAGCTACCAAAGGCGGCGTGGCGTATGTTCATTGATGGTAGCTCGAACAGCGCGGCAGCAGGTATTGGAGTTTACATTCAAGGCTCGAAGGAGATAGTGATACAGCAGGCCGCCAGGATGGAGTTCAGGGCCTCCAATAACGCAGCAGAATACGAGGCACTGATTTTTGGATTGGAGATTATCAAAGCTACCAAACCCGACAACATTAATATATTCAGCGACTCTGGGTTAGTGGTCAAACAATTCGGTGGAGAATATAAAGCCAAAAGCGAGATCATGAGGCACCACCTTGCCCCGTATCGCCTCCCTCATCAAAGAAATATGCCGTGAGGGTACTGAAATGTCAATAAAGCAGATCCCCATAGCATTGAACGCTGAGGCCAATAAGCTGGCGAAAGGAGCATCAAACGAGGAATAGGAGATCTTACTCCCCCGTGCCCTGCTACGTATTAATTCCCCAAGCGTGCCAACAATCGAAGTACTGCAATCTGAAACAGAGGATGAATGGTTTACCCCCATCAGCAAGTACTTAGAACACAACGAGCTACTGACGGATGCATGTATGGCTCAAAAAGTAGTAAGGAAATCCTTTAGCTAGGCAATGATCGGCGGACACCTATACTGGAAATCCATCATCCATCCATGGCTGAAATGTGTAGACTGCGTCAACGCTGATTACATATTACGCGAGGTTCACAAAGGTCTTTGCGGTGCGCATGAGAAGAAATATGCGATGGTCCGGAGAGCCAAGCTACAAGGCTTCTACTGGCCAACTATGGAGCGTTAAGCCAAGAGACTGGTACAATCTTGCAAAGCCTGCCAAGCCTTCACCAAAACATCATCAGCACCGACCGGGCTGAGATCCATAATTCAGGCCGCATAACCCTTCGCCCTCTGGGGCATCGATCTGGTAGGACCCTTACCGAGAGCGAAACAGCAGAAGTGCTGGATCATCATGGCTGTTGATCACTTCACGAAGTGGGTAGAGACTGAGCCCTTGTCCGCCATCACACCGAAACAAGTCACTTCTTTCTTTAGCAAAAACATAATGTCACGTTTCGGCATCCCCATACCATTATAGCGGACAATAGGACACAGTTCAACTGTCATGCGTTCAAATGTTTCTGCCAGCGACTAAAGATACGACTTTGCTTCTCCAGCGTTTCCCATCCTCAGACGAATGGCATGATGGAAGTAACTAATCGAACCATCTTAGAGGGAATCAAAACAAGAGTTCAGGAACACGGTTCGGCATGGCTAGAAGAGCTGAACAACATCCTTTTGTCCTACAGAACCACCCCTCGGACGGCAACTGGCGAGACACTCTTCCTACTCACATACAGAACTGAAGCAGTGATGCTTGTTGACATCGGAGCACCCAACGCGAGGGTAGCAAATTACGTTGAAAGAGCTTCAAATGATGACTTGCTGAGGCACAATCTGGACTCGCTGGAGGAAAGGCGTGACCAAGCTCTCATCCGTATGACGGAATACAAACAATGCATCGCCCTCATCCCAATAAAAAGATCAAACCACTCGCGTTCCAAGAGGGAGAGCTCGTCCTTCGCAACACCAAGGACTCACAAGCCAGAGAAGGGAGAGAGAAGCTCGGCATTAAATGGGAGGGCCCATTCAAAGTAACAAGACGAATAGGAGCTAGTGCGTACAAGTTATCCACTATTCTCGGAAAGATCTTGCCTCGAACATGGAATGCAGCCTCCCTCAGAAAGTTCTACCCGGGTGCATGATAATCAATGTCTTGTATGTTTATTCAGTTGTTTTGTAAACATTCAGAGCAAGGGTCATGCAATATTCTGCAAGCTTTCATAAGATGCGTAGACGATCATATTACACAAAGCCCGTAGGGTCAGATCCCCTCGGCGCTATCACGCTTTCAAATTAAAGTAAGTTAAACAGCCCGCAGGGTCATATCTCGAGATTCCCTCGGAGTTGTCGCACTTTGAAATTAAAGCAAGTTAAACAGCCCGCAGGGTTATATCCCGAGATCCCCTCGGCACTATCGCGCTTTGAAATTAAAGCAAGTTAAACAGCCCGCAAGGTCAGAACCCGAGATCCCATCGGCTCTATCACGCTTTGAAATGAAAGCAAGTTAAACAACCCGCAGGGTCAGATCTCGAGATCCCCTCGGCGCTATCGCGCTTTCAAATTAAAGCAAGTTAAACAGCCTGCAAGGTCAGATCCCGAGATCCCCTCGGCGCTATCACTCTTTCAAATTAAAGCAAGTTAAACAACCCGCAAGGTCAGATCTTGAGATCCCCTCAGCGCTATCGCGCTTTCAAATTAAAGCAAATTAAACAGTCCGCAGGGCCAGATCCCAAGATCCCCTTGGCTCTATCGCGCTTTCAAATTAAAGTAAGTTAAACAGCCCGCAGGGTCAGATCTCCGAGATCCCCTCGACGATATCACACTTTCAAATTAAAGCAAGTCCCAAGGGTCCCACTAAATGGCATCCAGGCCAATTAAACCAACAACTCAATCATTTCAGCACACAATGGAAAGGTTATGAAAATCTTGCTTTCTCAACTATCAAAAAGCTACACGTAAGCAAGTTCAGCACAAAATATGTATCCAACGACATAACGCAAATCATCGGCAAACGAAGTAGATATCAGCAAAAAGATATTTCATTAACAAAAATTTTCTAAGCTCACAAAGCCGAGCCTAATAGCTGCAGTAGTTTAAAACTTAAAAAATAGAATTACAAGGCAAAAAGTGGTGAAGAGGCACGATGGAGGCTCCTCAGCATAAAAAACGGAGATCTCAGCCGTCAAGACTGTATCTCCTCTTCATCTGTCGCCACAGAGGAGACGTTGGAATACGAAGGCTCTGGTGCAGGGGGCCCAAAGATACGTTCATCCTCTTCCCAGCGGCCGAGGGACTCATCCGGCGGAGCTATCTGGGCAAGATCATCAATATTAGCCCCAGGAAACTTATCACGCACCGCACGAAGAAAGGCGGTGCGATAGCTGAGGTAATCCTCCCGCCAGTCCTCGCGGGTTTGCTTCACTTTCAGCTTGTACTTGGCCCTATGACGCTCGTACTTATGTTGAAGATCTCGCAGCACCACGGTGTTCCCTTCAGCGACAGTTCTCCAATACCCTAGCCCCTTCTCCGCGTTCTCCAAATCCTTCGCCACCTGGGCTTTCCTCTCCTCCTCTCTCGCCGCTTCAGCCCTTAAATCCTCTATCAGCGCCTTTAGCCTTTTCTCCTCGGCTTCGGCGGAGGGTTGGATGGTGGCCAACGCCACGTTATGCTTCTCCTCCAGCCCTCGCATGGCCTTCGACAACTCTTTCCTCCTAACCTCGGAATCCGCCAAGTTTGAGAAAGCTTGCGTTAATTCTGCAGCCTGCTTTTTGCCAGCCTCCCCCATCTTCCTAGCAGCCTCCTCCATTTCAGCAAGAGCGTCACACTCTTGCTGAACCTCCTTCAGCCTCTTTGCACTTCCTTGAGAGGAAGCATAAGCAACCTCCACTTGACGCTGTACCTCCATCAGCGCCTTCGCTACATGATGAGCAGCAGAAAAAGCCTTCAAAAAGAAAACAAAGAGGTAAATTAGACAGCAAAAACCAACAGCTCGGACAAGTCATACACGCATGACAAAACAACCAACACCCAAACCTATGCTTAAGGGAATTCTTACCAGTAAAGCTTGCTGCTCGGCATAAGCCCCCAGCTCGGCAAGACCCATCACACTGAAACGAGCATCTTCGCTGGGGAGCTCGGTGTAACGCCCCAGCTCATTGACCATCTCCGCCCTCAGCAGAGGCACGTCCTCACCATGAACCTTCCACCACAACTACAAAAGAAAAAAAAAAGAGACAAATCTCAGAAACGGCAAGGAGGAACAAATAAACAAGGAACTTTATAACTAGTCAACCATACCAGTGGCGGATCATATTTGGCCCATTGGACCTACTCCTCATCCGTTAGCGAAGCTTTCCCCTTGGAGGACTTCCCACCAACTTCATCATCACTACAGGGACGCTTTTGCCCCCTCTCCCTAATCTCCACACCCTTCGTGGAGGCGGCAGGAGTTTTCCCCCTGGAAGGAGGCTCCCTGGGGCTGGCCTCAGTAGCCACGGCTCTGGGCGAAGTAGTTTCTATGACAACCACTTCCTCACCTACCTTGACGGCCTCCTATCGAACAGCAAGAGGATCTAAAATCCCCTGCTCAAGAAGCTGCTGAGCCCAGCCCCCAGCAGCAATCTCCATATTCGGCGTTACCTCCGCCACCGTTGCAGACGTAGCACCAACAATTGCCAACTCAGCCCCCCTACCCGCTACTCGTGGCAACCTCAGCAGCTTAAATCCTCACTGCTACCACTACAGGAACAATTTTGAGTTTCCACTTAGTACGAGCCATTCCTACATATAAAAAGAAAAGCAATGATTAGTATTTCGAAATCTCACCACCCTCAGCAGTCAAATCGGTATAAGTGATGGCCCCTTGATCCATCCAGCAAAAGAGGCCATTGGGTTGCCCAAGTAAATACTCCGCCACACGCCAATGGATGCTGGGCCGAATTTGATGAATAATTTCTGTCTCTCGACGCTGTGACGGGTTTAAATCCTTGGCTCGGCGCCTATTATAGGGATCTTCAAGGTTGCGGTTCCAACGGGTATGGAAAGGGAACTTCCCATCCCTCAACGGATTCGGCGCACCCCTCTCTACTTGGTCAGGGGACGGGAATATCCAAAACCACTTGTCTTTAAAATCTCTTACATGGGATTGCTTCTCCACCGGTTTCGGTGTGGTCTCTCTCATGCTCCCCCAAAACACGAAAGCTCGTGCGTGCATTGTACGAGGCTTGAAGAAGAGACGGAACACACACCCCGAGAGGATAGAGCCCAGGTCGATGCACATTCGTGCTAGGAAAGCCAAGACTATCCAGGCATTAGGATGCAATTGCCTAGAGCACAGGCCAAATTCGCGCAGCACATCCACCACACCAGCATGCAGGGGGAAGAGGAATCCCCAGCGCACTTGCTGACAAAGCACAAGCACTAAGTCCTCCCTAGGGGGATTCCACATAACTTCCCCCTTCTTTGACACCTTCCCCAAAACACCGCGCGAGGCCCCCACTAATAGTTGAAAAATTTTGCTAGTCTCTTTCTTCTTAATAGTGGTGGGTGTTTGGCAGTCCGCCCCTTTAGCAGGAAAAGGAGAGGAAGACTCCCCCGCCACAACCTGGCGGAGCGGGACAAAACCCGAACCACCCCCCATCACCTCCACCTCAGCGGTGACCTCAGGGCCCCTCAAGGATAGCACCGCTGTAGCAGAATGAGGATCACGCTCCTTCGCTGGTTGTCGGCGACCGGCCCGGTGGACCAAGGCACCAGAATCAGAGGAACTGGAAGACATTTTACCGTATGTAATAAGAGAGAAAGAAGGGTCACTCACTTATCGGAAGAACAAGAAGGTTGACAACGACTTGTCAGAAGAAGGCAAAGAAATTGGAGAGTAAATAGCAACACAGTATATCTGAAAGCAAAATCAAGCGAACGAACAAATGAGGAATGCATACCCTAATATATACAGCAAATCGCGCGTAAAACGAAGAGATATACCCATTAAATGAAGCGCAGTCATCATTGCAATTTCAAATGGGGAGATGAAAGGCTGTGTCAAATCAACAGTCACAGCTCCAAGAAATGACGCCACGAGTGTCTATGGTACGATCGCAAACCTCTTAAAGGCCCTAAAGAGCCTTCACTTGGACTCGTTGGGGGGACTCCTGATATCAAGGCCCATTAAAGGCCCAAATAAGCAAGCCTTGGCCCAAAAATAGACTCCACAGTCGAACTCGCCTCGGCATAGCCACACGCTAAACCATTTCAGCAAAGCAGCGAAATGCCCTCAGCGCTACTCACCGAGCTTGAGCTGAAATATCATCGGCAAGACAAAACCCTTGCTGATCTGGCGCACTCCTCTTTCCTCTATCGCATTAAATACAACTCTGACTGGTAGGGACGAACTAGTTAATGCTCCGACGGCTGAAAAGACCATCAAGCGGCTTGCCACACCCGCACAGCTTGCAGGCGAACCCCACAGATCATCATTACATGTATCCCTATAAATAGCAAGACGATTTCCCACTTGAGGGGTAACTGTTACTTCCAGAATACACACTTATCACCCTTATCAGATAGCTAACTTTAGCATCAGAGGGTCTTCGCCGGAAACACTTCCGGTCGGAAACTTGTTTTGTAGGTTCCGGAGACTTCGAGAACAACGGACTTCACTCAACGGATACCAGAATCAAATTTGAAGTAACATATGTTAGTTTTATATGAGTTATCTTTGTAAGCCTATCATATCAATAATAAAATTGTGCTCATAATTATTGCTATATCATATTCGTTATTCATATTATTTTCATTCCATATTTATTAAAAAAACAACGGTATAATGAGAAAAACGAAAAAAAAGTAAACTTGTTAGAATAGCGAAAAACAGCATACCAAGAAAGGATCACTAGAGACCGGTGAGTCCATTTGCTTTCTTTTTTCGGCCTTCTGTGAAGCCATGGTAACAAGTTGAAAAGATTGACTGGCATCAACATTGACTTTACGAGCTTGACCATTAGCGTTCTTATTCTTCACCAGTTCCCCTTTAATATTTAGGAAAGAAGCCAAGGGGAGGCATCATCAGACAGCAGATTAAATAAAAATAAAATAAATCACAAACTTATGAAAAGCATTCTTAAGCATTCAACCTATGGATTGCTCGATTGGGTTCAACTCAAGAGCATGTTCATTTACAACTACAAATAAAAAAACAACAGGAATGCTAACCTACCAGATAAATGGAGAGATAGCTCCACCCTAAGATCAGTGCCTTCTTGAGAAGCAGACTCACAAATTTGCTGACAATAATCTTTGTCCCGCTCATGCGATAAAGGCATCTCGCCAACCACCTTATCCTCCATCTCAACAACAATATTATGAAGCAAGCAGCAAACAAAAGCGATTCTCGGCAACTTATTCTTATCAGGTAACCAAACAGTTCCATGTATAATCCTCCACATCTCCTTCAGCTTAGCCAACGCAGTTTTTGCTACCATTACTGTAGCAGAATGTCGCTTATTAAACTCGACCTGACAATCATTTAATGTGTGTTGGAAAGGAGTGATTAGCCACGGTAACAAAGGAAACCCTTCATCCCCTATGATGTATTCCCTCACTTTCATTCCTTTCTCGAGCTCGATCTTCCTCCCATTCAATCTTTCTCTCTCCCCAGCAAGTTTGGAAAACTCGGAGTTTTGGAGCACAAGGGCATCGCTTAAACTACCGGGGTAACCGATCGTTACATCTAGGAAACGCATGTCGGGGCCGATTATCGCTTGCAAAACCATGCTATGGTTCTTTTCTAGGTCGATCCATGCATCGTTCGAATCATCAATGGTAGGAAGTCTCATTAAAATGCGCGTTGTGTCAATCGCACCGCAACAATTAGGAAGACCTTCGATTTTCTCAAACTTTTGTTTGATATCTCCCGTTTCTGAAGGCCAGCAAAGATGATGCGATCCTCTCTTCTCCATGGCTTCCACGAACCGCCATGTTATCTGAGAAACAGTTGATTGGTTGACGCCAAACGATTCTCCCACGTTTGACAATGATTCGCCGCAGCTGAGCCTCCTGAGAGCGATCGCTACTTGATCAGTTGGCGATAATGGCCTTTTGTCTGAACCAGCGAGGTTTGATTTGGTCTTCAGAGTGTCGTTCACGATTGAACAGATGTAATCGAATGTTTTTCTTGAAATTTTGAAAATAGATTCAAATGTGTTCGGCTTTCTTGAGCTGGAAAGAGGCCCTACAAGGTAGAATAACATTTCAACTGTTTTAAGTATGTGCATATTTTGCAATAACATGTCAAATTTACTTAAGGATAGGGTTAACTAATGAATGTTTGGCATGAATTACAGATATGTAGCAGATTCTAACATATCTATGATATGTCAATGAAGTTGTTAAGACATAAGAAAGGAGAACAAAAGTTGTTGGCAAGTAAAGTAAGAAATTGAAATACATACTTCACAGTTCAGACACAAACAGAAATGAACAAAAAGCCTGAAAAAATGGCATGTTTTCGTTGAATAGATCTATACAAAAGTATTTGTGGCATCACAAGGAGCTAAGCACAAAAAGTCTTCCACTTTCGTATAATTTGGACGACAAAATCATAGATTGTACAAAAGCAATTGCTAGAAAGCTTGTTCGCTTCAAATTATCCTCTATCTATGATAATGGATTAGAGCGACATCATTTAACTTGGAGATCGCCAAATGAATATGGATCCAGTTTTTGCTAGAATGAACAAAAAAAAGATGCACTTTTAGAATTAACACTAAAATTAAATCGGCTATATGACAATATGATAATGGAAAACTCAATTCAAAACTCTAAAAGTAGCATAAAGCAAAATAGAGAGTCATAACAAACAGGGAGAACACATATATGCTCTCTAGCAAAAGTATGGAGCTTAGTAATATTAAGCTCAAAAACAAAACCAATTGTTTCATGAAAAGAAACCTAAGCAGGGAAAAGAACAATTTTATAAACAATGCAGTAACGGAAACAATTACCAACCTAATAAGTCGATCAGACCAAAAAGAGAAAGCAATTAGAACTAACAAGACTGGAGATAAAGAAAGTAAAATTAAAAAAAAACAAAAAAAGAAGAGTATACCAGTTAGCCTTGTAGAGAAATGATCCCACCAATCCAACTCCAAGGGCAACGGCTGAGGCGGCAAAGAAGACAATGCAGCAGCCAAAACATTGTGATTATGGTTAGACTTTTTCTCAGCTTTCTTTCTCTTCTTGAATTCTCTGATGGGTCCCATGAAAATGGATTATAGTAAAGGGAACATGCAATGAGATGGTGAAACTGCGATAACTTGTAGGACGAATGGAGAAATTGTAAACTCTAGGCGTAGCTGGACGCCTTTCTCTTGCTTCTTCGGTAATTTTTTACCCCTATTTATTCATTTTGGTATTCTAGACTATAAATCATGTTTCCTACTCGCTCGCACCAATTATGAACTTGCCAAGACTCCCAGTGTTTGAAATAAATGTTCATTTTAATGACATTTAGAAAATAACATGTATTATCATTAAAACACAAAATACTTCACCCTCCCTTCAGTTTCACATGTTTTGTTTACTGTTCCTTATACTTTGATGTGTACAGATGAGTTTTCTCAAATTACCCTGAATATCATGTCGGTGTAGAGCAAATGTCATGCTTAAAAAATCAAATCAACTTGAAATTAACATATGATGTTTATGGACAATTTTATACATGTTTATCAAGTTCAAGAGATTAATAGAAACAACTTGTTCAAGAGATTAATAGACCTGGGCATGGGCCGGGCCGGGCTAAATAATTAATAGCCCAAGCCCAGCCCAAATCTATGAAAAAATACATCGGGTTCGGGTCGGGCCGGGCCTTTAATAAAATAATCAAAACCAAGCCCGGCCCGCGGGCCTAACTATTAATTGTTTCAACTAAAAAAAATTAAAATTTATTACTAAAAAATAATTGTGAAAAAATAATTC
>CATIWQ010425372.1:0-11322 GCA_949673415.1 Euphorbia schlechtendalii
AATTAACAGTTCTTAGAATCAAATTGAACAATAATATCAAGTCATCAAAATCCATTACAAATTCATCAAGCTTACCTTGATTAAAACACTCCAAATTTTAGCGTCGTTTCCGAATACAACTCACAAAATTAAAACCTTCACATAATCAAATGATATCAAGGCCCGTTAAACGCCCAAATAAACATACCTTGGCCCAGAAACACGGCTCCTCAGCCAAATTACGCCTCGACGTAAACACGCGCTGAAACCTCTTCAGCATGGCAGCGATGCCGAATCAAGTCTTACAGCAAACAGCCTTCAACGGTCCTTGACCCTAATCATGCTGAAAGCGTGTAGCCGAAGCCCTTCATTCAGCAATACCCTCCGCTTTTAAGCCGAATCAATATTGACATAACCCATGCTGATCCTGTGCGCTCTCTCCTCTGTCGCATTAAATACAAACATGACTGGCAGGGATAAATCATTTAATGCTCAAACGGCTGAAAAGACCCTCAAGCGGCTTGCCACTTGCGCACAGCTTGTAAGCGGACCCCACATGTCATCATTACATGAATCCCTATAGATAGCAAGGCAACCTCCCACTTTAAAGGTAACTGTTACTTTAAGAATGCACTCTTATCACCTCTCCCAGATAGCTAACTTTAGCATCGGAGGGTCTTCGCCGGAAACACTTCCGGCTGGAGATTTGTTTTGCAGGTTCTAAGGGCGTTGAAGACTGTAGACTTCATCTGACGTATACCAAAATGGTGCGGTGAGCGTGGATCGAAGCCCACAATTATGACTGCTCCCCCAAACAAATCATTAAAACCTCCACTCATTCCCAGGACCATCCTGTTCTTGGACAAGCCAGAGTCCGGAAACAAAGCCGGGATGTCGAACCTGGTCACTACAAGTCCCCGGCTACAAACGGAGGTGCCACTTTTTATGGAGCAAGAGACAATTGAAGGGAGAAAGAGAAGAGAAGTTGCAAAAAAGGACATGGCTATGGCCCTTATGCAGAATATGATGAACGAAATCTTACATCCACGGAAAGAAGAACAAGAATTGCTTCGAAGCCTTTGTCAGGAAAGATGACCAATTAGGTCGGAAGCACGACGCCCATCACGAGGCTCCCCGTCAATAGGGAGACTGGACCGCTCATGCTATACTTACCGCCGCTCGAAGACGCCGGAAAATGGGGGAAGTACCTTGGCTAAAGGAAAGGATAGGATGGGGTCCTCAAAGCGGAAAGAGAGGAATTCCAAAGAGAGATCACTCCAGCGTGAAGACAAAACCCGACATTCGGGGCTCGCCCAGAATTGTCTTTGGACAGCGAGGGGAGTTCAGCAAGATCAAGAAGAAAAGCTCCCCCAAAACCTTAGCTGGCAAGGGAGGACTTGGAAGCTGTCATAGCCTAGAAGGTGGATGCCCTTCTAGCAGAGAGGGGGATGGAAGCCGCAGTGCTAGATGTCGCTGAGACAGCATCGCCTTACTGCACTCGCATTCGTACTGAAAGATTCTTGAGAGGGTTCAAGTAGCCCCGTCTGCGCAAGTACTCCGGTGTGGGAGAACCCACGATGCATGTTCGTTATTTTCGCCAATGTATGAAGGAGGCTGATGCTACGGATGCCATGTTATATAAGTTATTTCCCACCACCTTGGTGGCGCCTGCGACCCACTAGTTTGAGGGCCTTAAGCCAACATCTATAACCAACTTTGACATGATGGCCAAAAGCTTCCCCCTGTACTTTATCACGTCTATCTCGCCTAGCCGAACGGTCCAAGACGTGTAGATGGTTCGGCAGAGGTCGGATGAGTGCCTCGCCGACTTCGTGCAAAGATTCTAAAAGGTGGCTATCGAGGTTAGAAATTGCAACATTGACATAGCCTCAGAGGCACTGGCAAGGAACTGCCGAAGCGCTGACTTGGCGAAGGACATTTCCATAGAGAGGCCTACCACTCTGGTGACGCTGATGTAGAAGGCTAGAAAGTGGGTGCGTTAGGACACCCACAAAAGGAACACCAAGCAAATGGAGGCCGCCGTAAGGGAGGAACAGGCGAAACGATGAGATTTCGGGAAGCGCTAGCCAGACCACCGATAGTCATACCACATTGAAAGACCAAAACGGGAGATGGAAGAATTCACTCCCTTCAATGCCAAAAGAAAGGAGGTTCTGATGTGGATCGAGAAAAACGGGGAAGACATCAAATACCCCCCTAAAATGAGATACAAGGGGAAGCAGGGGACTTACTACGAGTTCCATAAAAGTGAGGGCCGTGACACAGAAGATTATAGAGAGTTGGCCCGCGAATTAAGCAAGAAGGCTGCTGATGGTCGGTTGAACCGCTTCCTCCAAAACCCTACCGAGGGATAGACAGTGAGATGAAGGGGAGAGAAATCCTCGCCAGGAGCAACGAGATTATCAATCGCCTTGCCGAGATGCTGAGGTAGGCTATCAACCACCTCACCGCGATACCGAACTAGGCTATCACCCACCTCGTCGTAATGCCGAAGAGCCCCCGCCTAGGGGAGTGATACATGTGATCGCTGAGGGAACCACCCAGAAAAAGAGGAAGAGAGGGAGCACGTTTGATTACGATAATACAAACAGAGGGAGTGAGACGTGCTACACCTTCGCTACACAATGACGTCCTGGTGATTGAAATGATGGTGGAGGGATACCAGGTGCGCCGCATGCTAGTGGACACAGGTAGCTCGGTTAACGTGATGACTAGAAAAGTGTATGAGGCCATTGGAGGAAACCCCAATCACCTTGCCATCCATCAGGCGCCGTTGATTGGTCTAGGAGGGTACGCCGAGAAAGTATGCGGTTTGGCGAATTTATCTATTGCATTGGGAGATAATGGCCCCAGGTGGAAGATGCGGGCAGAATTTCTTATCGTAGACATCCCGTTGGCATACAACATAATTCTGGGATGCCCGCTCATTATCGATTCTGAAGGTGTCATTAACCTTCGGTACCTCAAGATCCAAATACCTACACACCAGGGAATAGCCACGGCCGCGGAAATCAACAAGCCACTCAGGAAACATATTTGATATCCTTGAAGGCCGAGCCTTTATCGGCTGAACCTGCGGATTTAATGGTGGCGGTGACTTTGGAAGAAAGGAAAGAAGTTCGCATGTCTGGGGAACTAAAGGAGGAAACTAAAAAAGAAATCCTAACAGTATTGCGTCAAAAGGTCCAGGCTTTCGCATGGACCTCGGAGGACCTAAAAGGTGTCAACCCCGAAGTTGAGGAGCACAGGCTGAATGTTTTTCCTCAGGCGAAACCAGTCAAGCAAAAATGAAGGAACTATGCCCTGGAGAGATAAAAAGCATAGAGGAGGAGGTCTCTCGCCTGCTTAAGGCCGGACATATCAAAGCAGTCTGCTACCCTGACTGAATCGCCAATGTGGTACTAGTCAAGAAGCCGAACGGTAAATTCCGCATGTGGGTGGACTTCACGGACCTAAATAAAGCATGCCCGAAAAATAACTATCCTCTCCCCAGCATTGACATGTTAGTAGATGCCATGGCGGGTTATGCCATTTACTCTATGTTGGATGCGGCATCGGGCTATAATCAGATACCTATGGCCGAAGAAGATAAGGAAAAGACGTCGTTCATCACACATGAAGGAATATATTGCTATAACGTCATGCCCTTCGGTCTTAAAAACGCTGGGGCCACGTATCAATGAATGGTGAATGAGATCTTCTATGATATGATAGGGAAATAAGTAAAACTGTATGTGGATGATATGATTATCAAGAGCAAAGTCGAAGCAGAGCACGCCGCAGACATAGCCAAAGTTCTGACCCTTTTGGAGAAATACGGGCTGAAGCTGAATTCGAAAAAATGTGCCTTTGGCGTAACGGGAGGGAAATTCTTAGGATATTTAGTCTCGCAAAGAGGAATGGAGGCTAACCCTGTTAAGATAAAGGTGGTGCTTCAGCTCAAAGAACCCCAAAGCATCAAGGATATCCAGCATCTCAAAGGTAAACTTAACGCCTTGGGCCGTTTCATTTCTTGAGCGGCACGCCGATGCATCCCGTTCTCCAAAGTTTTGAAAAAGAAGAAGTTCATATGGGGAGAAGACTGCGCCAAAGCTCTTGCCGAGATCAAAACCTTTTTGGTCTCTCCACCCCTGCTGAGCCACCCAGTCACCGGTATGCCGTTGTAACTTTATCTCAGCACTTTGAAAGATGCGTTAGGAATGGTGCTCTTTAGAGAAGAGGGGGCAGATCAGTTCCTAGTTTATTAAGGCAGCCGCGCTCTGAAAGTCGCCGAAGTTAAATACGGTCGAATGGAAAAGCTGGCATTCGCACTAGTGGTGTCTTCCCAGAAATGACGCCACTACTTTCAAGCCCATGTGATCATAGTACGAATCGACTTGCTGCTCAAGAAACCACTTCAACGGTCTGAGTCCTCAGGATGCCTCGTTGAGTGGTCATTCAAACTTACAGATTTCGACATCCGCTTCGAACCAAGGGCAGCAATGAAAGCGCAGGTGTTACCAGACTTTGTGCAGGAAGCTCCACCACAAAGAGAACTACCAGAGGCGGTATGACGCATGTTCATAGATGGTAGCTCCAACAGCACTGCAATAGGCATTGGAATTTTCATTCAGGGTCCAAAGGGGATAGTAATTTAGTAGGTCGCTAGGCTGGAGTTCAGGGCCTCCAACAACGCAGCAGAATACGAAGCACTGATCTTCGGTCTAGAGATTATCAAAACCATCAAATCCGACAACATCAACATATTCAGCGATTCCGGGCTGGTGGTCAAACAGTTCGGCGGGGAATACAAAGCCAAAAGCGAGGTTATGCGGCAGTACCTCGCCCGAATTTCCTCCCTTATCAAGGAGATACGCGGCGAGGGTATCGAAATGTCAATTAAGCAGATTCCTAGAGCGCTAAACGCTGAAGCAGATAGATTGGCAAAAAGGGCATCGAGCGAAGAATAGGAGATCTTGCTCCCCTGTGTCCCTTTGCGGATCAATACCCCCAGCGTGCCAACGATAGAAGTGCTGGAAATAAAATTGGAGGATCAATGGTTCACCCCCATTTGCAAATATTTAGAACACAACGAGCTACCAACGGAGAAGTGTGCAGCTCAAAAAATAGTACGGAAATTCTTTCGCTACGCGATGATCGGTAGATAGCTGTACCAGAAATCCATTAGCCATCCTTGGCTGAAATGTGTAGGCAGGGTCAACGCAGATTACATATTACGGAAGGTTCACAAAGGCCTCTGCGATGCAAATGAAAAAAAGGATGTGATGGTTTGAAGGGCCAAACTACAAGGCTTCTATTGGCCAACAATTAAGCTAAGAGCCAAGAATCTGGTCCAATCTTGCAAAGCCTGCCAAACCTTCACAAAAAAATCATCAGCACCGACAGGGCCGAGATCAATAATTCAAGTCGCATGGCCCTTCGCCCTGTGGGGCGTGGATTTGGTGGGACCATTACCAAGAGCGAAATAGCTAAAACGCTGGGTTATTATCGTTGTGGATCACTTCACCAAGTGGGTTGAGTCCAAACCCTTATCAGCCATTACGCTGAAGCAGGTCATCTCTTTCTTCAGCAAGAACATAATGTCACGTTTTGGCATCCCCCATACCATCATAGCAGATAATGGGATACAGTTCAATTGCCATGCGTTCAAATGTTTTTACCAGTGACTCAAGCTACGACTTCGCTTTTCTAGCGTTTCCCATCCCCAGACGAACGGCATGACTAAAGTAACTAATCAAACCATTTTGGAAGGAATCAAAGCGAGAGCCCATGAATACGGTTCGACGTGGCTGGAAGAGCTCAACAATGTCCATTAGTCCTATATAACCACTCCCCGGACAGCAACAGGCGAAACACCCTTCCTCCTCACATACGGAACGGAAGCAGTGGTCCTTGTTGACATCGACATACCTAGCACAAAGGTAGCAAATTACATTGAAGGGGCCTCAAACGATGACTTGCTAAGGCGCAACTTGGATTCGTTAGAGGAAAGGCGTGAGCAAGCCCTCATTCGTATGACGGAATACAAACGACGCATCGCCCTCATACGTAACAAGAAGATCAAACCTCTCACTCTCCAGGAGGGCGAGTTAGTCCTTCGTAACACAAAGGACTCATAAGCAAGAGAAGGGCAAGGGAAGCTCGACATCAAATGGGATGGCCCGTTCAAAGTGACAAAACGAATAGGGGGTAGCACGTACAAGTTATCCACTATTCGAGGAAAGGTCCTACCCCTCACATGGAATGCAACCTCTCTCCGAAAGTTCTATCCAGGAGCATAATAATCATCACCTTGTATATTTATTTAGAGATTATGTTTTGTGAATATTCAAGGCAATGGCAATACAATGTTCCGCAAATTTCTTTATAAAGATGTGTAGGCGATCACACTACAACAGCCCGAAGGGTCAGATCTCTAGCGATCCCCTCGGCGTTGAACAGCCCGCAGGGTTATATCTCTAGCGATCCCCTTGGTACCCTCATGCTTTGAAATTAAAGCAAGTTCAACAGCCTGAAGGATTGGATCTCTAGCGATCCCCTCGGCACCCTCATGCTTTGAAATTAAAGCAAGTTCAATAGCCCGAAGGGTCAGATCTCTAGCGATCCCTCGGCGCTGAACGGCCCGTAGGGTCAGATCCTTAGAGATCCCCTTGGCGCCCTCATGCTTTGAAATTAAAGTAAGTTAAACAGCCCGCAGGGTCAGATCCCCTCGGCTCTCTCACGCTTTGAAATTAAAGCAAGCACAACAGCTTGAAGGGTCAGATCTCTAGCGATACCCTAGATGTTGAACGGCCCTCAGGGTCAGATCTCTAGCGATCCCCTAGGCGCCCTCAATGCTTTGAAATTAAAGTAAGTACAACAGCTCAAAAGGGTTAAATCTCTAGCGATCCCCTCGGCGGTGAACGGCCCCGTAGGGTCAGATCTCTAGCGATCCCCTCGGCCCCCTCATGCTTTGAAATTAAAGCAAGTTCAACAGCCCGAAGGGTCAGATCTCTAGCGATCTCCTCGGCGCTGAATAGCCCGTAGGGTCAGATCCCTAGAGATCCCCTCGATGCCCTCATACTTTGAAATTAATGCAAGTTAAACAGCCCGCAGGGTCAGATCCCAGAGATCCCCTCAGCGCTCTTGCTCTTTGAGATTAAAGTAAGTTAAACAGTCCGCAGGGTCAGATCCTGAGATCCCCTCGGCGCTCTCACACTTTGAAAATAAAGTATGATTAACAACCTGAAGCGTTAAATCATAAATCAACTAAGGCTGAAGGGATTTCCCGCTTTGACAAATTCAATACATCATATACATTCAACAATACAATAACACAACACACAGATAACCAAAACCTAATAGCAAGCAAAGCCAATATCAACAATAAATGTTTCATTAATAAAATGTGTAAAAACCCACAAGTCGAGCCTAATAGCTACCAAGGTTCAAAACACAACACCAAGAGCATCACAAAATAAAAAGGAAGAAGTGACAGGCTGCGCTAATTCAAAGAAGAGAGGAGGCATATGTAAACCGCAAAATCTTCTTCTTCATCTAACCCCAAATAAATAGGCTCCAAAGGATGAACATCTAACAAATTATCAGCATAGTCCAATGGAGGCTCCTCATCATCAAAGGGTAGAGATCTCCAGACATCAAGACTGGATCTCCTCTTCATCTGTCACCACGGAGGAGAAGTTAGAATAAGAAAGTTCCGGTGCGGGAGGCCCAAATATGAGCTCATCCTCCTCCCAGCAGTTGAGGGGCTCATCGGGCGGAGCTAGCTGGGTGAGATCATTAATGTTCGCTCCAGGAAACTTATCATGCACCGCGTGAAGGATGGCTGTGTTGTAGCTGAGATGATCATCTCGCCAATCCTCATGAGTCTGCTTCACCTTCAACTTATACTTAGCCTTATGGCGTTCAAATTTATGCTGAAGGTTTCGCAACGCCTCAGTATTCCCTTCAGTGATAGTCCTCCAGTATCCCAGCCCCTTTTCGGCATTCTCCAAATCCTTTAACGCCTCAGCCTTCTCATCCCTCTCTCTCGCCACCTCGGCCCTCACATCCTCCACCAGTGCCTTAAGCCTATTCTCCTCAACTTCAGCGACGGATTTGATTTTAGCCAACTCCAGGTTGTGCTTTTCCCCAACCCTCGCATAGTGCTTATTAGCTCATTCCATTTCAACTCGTAATACTCCAAGTCCTTACGAGCTTGGGTCAGCTCCGCAGCCTACTTCTTGCGGGCCTCCCCCATCTTTCTGGCGGTCTCCTCCACCTCAGCAAGGGCGGCGCGCTCCTGTTGAACCTCCTTCAACCACTTAGCGTTACCTTGAGAAGAGTTATAGGCAGCCTCCACCTACCGCTGAGCATCAACTAGTACCTTCGCCATACTATGCGTGGCAGAAAAGGCTTTCACAATGCAACAAAGGCAGGTCGATAGCTATAAAAAAGAACACAGCGGAATGTGTACGCATATGGACACTTACAAGTAAAGCTTGCTCCTCAGCATAGGCCCCTAGTTCAGCAGGTCCCATCGCGCTAAATCGTGCATCCTCATGAGGCAACTCAGTATAGCACCCTAATTTGCTAACAACCTCTACCTTCAACAGAGGTACATTTTCCTCATAGACCTTCCGCCACAGCTACGAAAGAACGAAGCAAGACTTAGCCAAAATACAAGTAAAAAAGAAAAAAGATGAGCATTTTACAAAGTCATCAAACATACCAGTGGCGGATCATATTTGGCCCATTGAACCTGCTCCTCCTCAGCCCTTGGAAGACTTCCCCACAACCTCGCTATCATTACGGGGGTACTTCTGCCCCCTCTCCCTAATCTCCACACCCTTAGAGGGTGCGACAGCCTTCACTAGGGGAGGAAGTCCCACGGGACTGGACACAGAGACCAAGGTCCTCTGAGGTGTGCTCTCCATAATAGCCACATCCTCATCGGCCTTGTTGGCCACCTCTCACTCAGCAAGGGGGTCCAGAATCCCCTGCTCAAGAAGCCGTTGGGCCCAGCCCCCGGCAGCGGTTACCTCTACCTTTGGCGTCACCTCCACCTCCGCTGAAGTCGCGGCCCCCACAGGTACCGCCTCCGCCCCGCTTCCCTCTCTTGCAGGGGCGCCCTCCAGTGTCTGAATCCGCGCCGCCGCCACTATAGGAACAATTTTGGGTTTCCACTTAGTACGGGCCATTCCTGCAAATAAAAAGAAAAAGAATCAGTTTTTCAAACCCTCACCATCCTCGGCAGTTAAATCATTATAAGTAATGGCCCCTTGGTCCATCCAGCAAAAGAGGTCATTCGGTGAGCCCAGCAAATATTCATCCACACGCTAGTGAATGCCTGGCCGGATTTGTCGCACAATTTTCTCCTCTCGGCGCTGCTAATGACTCAAATCCAAGGCTCATCGCCAGGTGTAGGGATCCTCGGGATTGCGATTCCATTAAGTATAAAAGGAAATTTTCCATCCCTCAATGGGTTCGGCGTACCCTCCTCTACTCTGTCGGTGGACGGGTATATCCAAAACCATTTATCTTTAAAGTTCCTAACATGGGACTGCTTCTCTACCGATTTTGGTGTAGTTTCCCTTGTGCTTCCCCAAAAAATGAAAGCTCCCGCATGCATAGTGCGGGGCCTAAAGAAGAGGCGGAACACCCGAAGAGGACAAAGCCCAGCTCGCGACACATCCTCGCCAACACAGCTAAAATGATCCAGGCATTAGGATGTAATTGGCCGGGACACAAGCCGAACTCGCGCAGCACATCCACTACGCCGGCATCCATAGGGAATCAAAATCCCCACCGTACTTGCTGAGAAAGCACGGGTACAAAGTCTTTCTTAGGGAGATTCCACATAACCTCCCCCTTCTTCGGATCCTTCCCCAGTACGCTGTGAGACTCCCCCACTAATAAGTCATAAATTTCATTCACCTCCTTCTTTCTGATGGTGTTAGGCATTTAACAGTTAGCCCCTTCGGTAGGGAAGGGAGAAGAAGATTCCCCTGCCGCAATTTGGCGATGCGGGACGGAACCCGAACCACCCCCGCCCCATCCTCACCTCAACGGCGGCCTCCAGGGCCCTCAAGGGCAATGGAGCCATAGTAGAACGGGAGATACGTTCCTCCACCGGTTACCGATGGCCTGCACGGTGAACCAAAACACAAGAATCAGAACTAGAAGACGTTTTAATACAGGTGAAAGGGGGAAAAAGGGGGAGAGAAGAACAAAACACTCAACTGAGAAAAAGAAAGATTGCCAAGAAATTACTGGAAGAAGAGCTATTTGAATGCAAAGAACGCAAGAAGATCTTAGAAAATAAACGAAACGGAAGAGCCTTGCCAAACACAAACACCCCTATATATACAGTAAATTGCACAGAAAACGAAGAGGTATACCCATTAAATGAAGCGCGGTCATCATTACCGTTTCAAACGATGAATATGAAAGGTCGCGTTCAGATCAACAGTCGCAGCTTTAAAAGAAACGATGCCACGCTTGCTTAGGGCACGTGCGCAGGCCTTTTTGCGGCCCTAAAGAGCCTTCATTTGGGCTCGTTGGGGGGGGGGAATCTTGATATCAAGGCCCATTAAAGGCCCAAATAAACATACCTTGGCCCAGAAACACAGCTCCTCAGCCAAACTACGCATCGGCGTAAACACGCGCTGAAACCTCTTCAGCATGGCAGCGATGCCGAATCAAATCCTACAGCGAATAACCTTCGACGGTCATCAACCCTACTCACGCTGAAAGCGTGTAGCCGAAGCCCTTCATTCAGCAATACCCTCCGCTTTTAAGTCGAATTAGTATCAGCATAACCCATGCTGATCCGGCGCGCTCCTTCTCTCTCCTCTGTCACATTAAATACAAACCTGACTGGCAGGGATGAATCATTTAATGCTCAGACGGCTGAAAAAATCCTCAAGCAGCTTGTCTCTTAAGCACAGCTTGCAGGCGGACCCCACAGGTCATCATTACATGAATCTCTATAAATAGCAAGGCAACCTCCCACTTTAGAGGTAACTGTTACTTTAAGAACGCACTCTTATCACCTCTCCCAGATCGCTAACTTTAGCATCGGAGGGTTTTCGCCGAAAACACTTATGGCTGGAAACTTGTTTTGCAGGTTCTAAGGGCATTGAAGACTGTAGACTTCATCCGACGGATACCATCAAATAACACAAAAATCTCAATAAAAACAGCATTGCAAAAGTAACCTGAGTGTTGTCCAAAGCTCAGCCACCTGTGAAACTTTGCAAATGGAGAGTTAATACAAAATTAACGACCAGGAATATAAGGGGAAAACCTAAATTGAGAATCACTTGATTGATGATTTTAAGT
>CATIWQ010425385.1:0-29392 GCA_949673415.1 Euphorbia schlechtendalii
AGGGTGTGATTTACCCACCATGTGTCCGCATCAACATCAAAAATTTAATTCTATATAAATTTATTAATTGAACGCTGGCTGAGCTACTTATCTTATTGCAAATTATATAAACCTACCATTGTATCACTACTCCTAATAAAAGAACCAACTTCAATGGCTTCTTCTTCTTCCTATCCAAATTCAAATGCATGGCTGCTAAATGAAGAAGTTCTTGGTTTAACTGCATTTTTCGTTTTCTGGTTATCAGCAGGTTTTCCCGCTTTCCCATTCCTTCCAATAGGAAGAACAGCAGGCTCTTTATTAGCATCCGTACTTATGGTAACCTTTCAACTCATTTCTCCAAGCCAAGCATTTTCTTCCATCGACCTCTCGATTCTCGGGCTTCTTTTCGGCACGATGACAATCGGAACGTACCTCGAAAAGGCCGACGCATTTATCTACCTAGGCAAACTGCTGACGTGGAAAAGCCAAGGTGGAAAAGACTTGATTTTTAGAGTGTGTTTAGTGTCTGCAATTTCAAGCGCTTTGTTCACTAACGATACTGCTTGCATGGTATTAAGTGAGTACACTTTAAGAGTTGCTGCGCAGCACAATCTTCCACGTCAGCCGTTCTTGCTTGCTCTTTCTTCGGCCGCCAATATCGGCTCTGCCGCGACTCCGATCGGCAACCCTCAGAATCTGGTTATCGCTCTCAAGAGCGGGGTTTCTTTCTGGGGTTTTCTTGCTGGGGTTTTTCCGGCTGCGTTGGTTGGTGTTTTGGTTAATGCTGCGGTGGTTTTGGGCTTCTTTTGGAGGGACTTGTCTGGTGGTTACTGTGGTTACAGCGGTGGAAATGATGTTGGTGAGATGAATGGTGTAGAGTATTTGGAGGGTTCAGAAGGGTTTGGTTGGAAAAGAATGGTGTGGAAATGTAGTGTAGGGGTAGTGGTAGTTGGAATGTTGATTGGGCTTGTAATGGGCTTAAATATGGCATGGACTGCAATTACTGCTGCTCTTGTTCTTGTTGTACTTGATTTTAAGGATGCTCACCCATGCTTTGACAAGGTACATTTTTTTTTTTGAATTTCACACTTTTTTATTCTTTAGAAGATGGTCATTAGAAGTTAGGTACATTTAGGTCCCATTTGTCAACATTGTTGTGGTTTGCTGTTTTGGTCGTCGTTGTTTGTTGTTGTTGTTATTAACTGATTCATACTTAGCTTTTGGTAAAAATAAGATTTACGATTGCTGTAAAAGATGTAAAATGACTAAAATGTACAAGTTTAAATCAATTAGTATGTAAATCATACTAAATGAAATTTTAAACACAAAATAATAGACCTAAAACATGTATATCATATTAAAAAGGTCATATAGTATATCAATATAAACTAATCATTAAAAGATAACAGTCAAATACTTAACCATGCAACAAGTATAGAAATCATTACACTTTACAATACATAACATTAGCAATCAATTTTAAACTCATACTAATCTCTTTTCATTTTAAAAAATATTTGTTTCACTTTAAAATTTCTAGAAAAACAACCTCCAGAAAAAAAACACTAGCAAATTGAAGAAATATAAAAAAAAATAAAATTAAAAAACAAAAGGGTGTAAAGAAAACAAAACGATATGGATACTAATAGTGACAAAAAATTTGAAGAGCAACTACAATCCTCAAAAGTTTCAAATTACTACTTTTGAGAAAAGAAGCTTTTGAATATTAAAAAAACGAAAAGCAACTGTATCTTGACTTTTACCAAACACACATAAATCTCATTTTCCTTTCTGAAGAGGTAAAAACACTAATTTTTGTGGATGCCAAACGGGGTCTTAGTTTATTTAGATTACATTATACTAGATTTGAGACTTTATATCATTTAAATATTTTGAATCGTAAACATTTATCCAAACGATTTTTTCCCCTTGCTTCTTTTCAATATTTCAGTTTAACTTTCCTCTAAAGTTATATTATGCTCCCTCCATTTCAAAATAACTATCATTTTTAGGTTGTTTGTTAATACCAAGATGACATTAATTAAAACAATAAAACTATTTTTTTATCCCTATGACTTTTGTTAATTTGAAAGTTGATTGGATACTTTTTTTTCTTTTTTCAATTCCAATGTGTATTAAATAAGGGTAAAATGGATTAAATTTCTAAAAAATGCATTAAAAATCCTAAAGCAACAGTTATTTTGAAAATTTCTAAAATACTAAAGCGACAGTTATTTTGAAATGGAAGGAGTAGAATCTAATGAAATGAATCGATTAGCTAATGGTGCGGCCGGTCCGCTCAGAGGCCACCTCTTTCTTGTGCAGATCATTGAAGTGGCTCGGCTGCACTAGCTATGTAGCATAAATATTGGAGCCACTAAAGATGTAAGCTCAAAATCAATGGCAAGCGAAATGAAGTCTACTTAATTCAATTTATAGTATTGTAAAATGGATACATTTCCAACATAAAAGTAAAAAAAATCAGGAGTTCAACATCTGATCTCTCAAATGTTAGTATTATAGTATAATTGGATTTGACTAATTGACCAAAGCGACCGTGATATATCATCGAACAAGTTAGAACAGAGCGGAGTGCAGGTTTATTCGGGTTGCATCACGAAAGGAACTTTTCTACCTGGTATAAAAATTTCAGTGTAAAAATCTCGATATTAATGTCTTTTGAATATGTTCTTTGCCCGAAAATTCGTGTCTTTTGGACTTGTCTATTGGACTACTATAAATATATGAAATTGGCTTCACTTCATTTTGGTATGAAAAAATTACAATATTTTCGCTTTCTAAGTTAATGATTTAAATTCTGATTTTATCTGATTGAATATTTGGTAAAACCACCGAAATAAATATGATAGTGATATTTATGACTTCAGATTCATCTAAGTTATCTCCAATTTACCAACATTAAGTAAATTAGTTTTAATTTTACACATTAAATTTTTAAAAAATGAATTGATGTAATATCAAATGTTATATATTTATAAATTAAATTAAGCTTAATGCATCAGTAATTACCCAAATGTTTTATAATAAATTTATTTTCCCTGAACTTTCAATACAAACTTGTAACTCCCTTAATTTTAAAAAAATGTACTATTTTATTCTTAAATATAATGTGTCAGTTCCAGGTTGGTTTGACTTTTTAAAGATATCATTTTTTTATTTCAATTTCTCACTCTAATCAGAATCTGACATAAAGTTCAAAGAATAAAATTGTGATTTTTTTTAAAGTTGAGGAAACTACGAGGCTACTTTGAAAGCTTAAGGAGATAATAGGTTTTTTGAAACAAGTACGGGTAGTCATTTGGACATATTCTGGCTGTCAATTCACATAATGGAGTAATTTGGACATGAAAATGCACACGTGAAAGAACTTTGATATGTGATATAAGTAGTTATTCTGGAACACTATTATCATTTTTAATATTTTAGATATGAAAGTATTGCACACTGTAATTTTCGGAATTGATTTTTAATTTTATATTGTGATAACAGGTGAACTATTCAATATTGGTATTCTTTTGTGGAATGTTTATGACAATTGAAGGATTTGAGACAACTGGAATTCCAAGCTATTTATGGAAATTAGTGGAGCCATATGCACATATAAATGATGCCACTGGTTTAGCAATTCTTGCACTTGTCATTCTTATCCTCTCTAACATTATCTCAAATGTCCCAACTGGTATACTTCGTTACTTTCTCAGCGCATTTCTTGTATTTTCTTTACCATGAATTGTCTCGTAGGAGTCCTAATTATAGGTGACACCTTTAAGTTATATTCATATCTTGATTAATCCTCGATCGTCAATTTGAAATGTTGATTGTACTTTATTTTAACAATATTGTGAATGTCAATTATTGTTTTTGCTATAGTTCTATTACTAGGAGGGCGTATGGCGGCTTCTGCGGCTATAATATCACCGGAAAATGAGAAGAAGGCTTGGCTGATATTAGCATGGGTCAGCACTGTAGGTGGCAACCTTTCATTGGTGGGTTCGGCCGCTAATATGATAGTTTGTGAACAGGCTCGACGTTCTATACGTTTTGGTTACGACTTGTCGTTCTGGCATCATTTCATCTTCGGACTTCCTTCCACAGTTGTTGTTACCACTTTTGGCTTGCTTGTATTATGCTTTTGTACGCAATGCTATTATAAACTTTGATATTGTCATTTATATTTAGTTTCTCGAATCAATTTGTTCTTACTATTAATTAAGAATATCTAATTTATTCTAAGGTTGAATACATCAAAATTCCACTAAGTTGTCTTAAAATGTCATTTTATAAAAGTGCATCAATTTACCCCTTCAATGTCACATGTCAGAGTTTGATTGAAGAGAGATACAAATCAGTAAAATGACATTTTTGAAAAATCAAACCGACTAGAAGCTGACACATGACTAGAAACTGACACGTGACATTGATTGTGCAAACTTATGCACTTTTTACAAGTTCATGGAATTATTTGAACCTTTAGACAACATTAATTCTTAGCCTTTTGACGGAGAAATTAATTGTGAGTGCTACTTTGCCAAAAAAATGATAAAATAATAATGACAATCAATTTCGTCAAACAATAACCTTTTCTGGAACACTCTGTTCACATGAAATGTTTTTTGCAATTATTAAGTATTTATCATTATTTATCCATAAATATATTGACATTGGCCAAATGTTATCCTTCTTTGGGTCGATTAGCATTTGCATAAATGACAAACTCAATTATAAATAAGTTACTTTATGCATAATATGGATTAACATTTTATTACAATTGGTATTTCCACGGAGCAACCAAAAATTGACAATTTGTCCTATCAAATAATAAACCTTCATTTGAGCCCCTTTTTTTTTATCCACATGGATCATCTTAACATTAATTGATATATTACTACAAGTTAATTTTTCATTCAGCCAAATAGCAATCTTCTTTTAGATCGATATATTACCTGCATGAATAACAAGTAAACACATCTAATATAACCAAAACAAATTAACCTACATTGTTACTTTGATAACATATTGTTTGAATTAATCTTTCTTAAATATAAGATAATTAAATAATAGATTCAAAAATCAATTACCGCGAGATGATTCAGCCGGTGGTATGCCGAACCCTCTATCATTATCAATTCGACATATGAATTCTATTTTTTAATTCACTTCAAATTTAGTCAAAATTTTTTTTGATGAATCGAGATGGATAAGCTTTGACGTCAATATAAAAAAATACTAACTAACACATTAAACAGATGAGCGCTTTTACTTCCTTTCTTAATTGACTATAACCGGTTAGTCAATTCACTAAAGCACTCCAGTTCAGTCGCTTCCTCGAAGTGGCGTACACGTACGTGCATACACGCATACACATGTACACGCGGGATTGTTAAGATAGGTAAACATGTAGATTGTTCATGAAGTTATTGCTCGCTTTGGCTTACGAACTGCCAACTGATAAGGCAGCCGATCTTTCTTCTCTTTTTTGCTTCTGCTACTGGTTTGGGCGCTTAGCTTTTTCTTCTGTCGTAATCACAGGAAGAGACCAGACCGGCTTGACCTAATAGAAGGGAGAAAAAGCTCCCTTTCTCTTACTCCTTACTCTGAGTATTAGGGTTCTCGACCTAGTACGTAATTTATTTGTTGTATTTGTTTAGTGTAATTTATTTGCATTTGTCTTAGTCCGGTTTAGATAATAAATTAGATAACATCTTCTTTCGGTGCGCTTGACAAGATCCCCTTCTTTAATAGCGGTATCACTACCAAAGTCAACAATCCCTACATTCTCATTCTCAAGATTCAAGGCTATTCCTTTCACACCGCTAGCAAATTCAACCATTTCTCCAGCTTGAATCTCCGGTGGTGATCTCACAAAAGTAGTGGGATGAATCTGAAGGGTGGTCCACGATCAGAAGCCCCCCATTCGGGATACTTCCCCAAGCTATAATGAAGTTAAGTTTAACTGTTATGCCAGTCAATCCCCAACCTTTCCTTCACAACCGAGGGGAGCTCCTAAAAGATAGATAGGTGCCGGTAATTTTTCCTCTTGCCTTTACGGTCCTTCCCTCTTGTATCAGTAAACCATCACCGCTAGCCGAGAAGGATCGATCGAAGCAATTGTTTGACAAATTAATAATTAAAGTTGAATATCACAATATTTTCCTTTATTATCATAATTGTTTACATAAAAAAACCTTCAATATTACGTGTGAATTCACTAAAACCTTATGTAATGACCTTTAAAAATCTCCAATATGTCACTATTAAATTTAATAAATGGACCAATTTTGCATTATCATCTAATTAAGAGTCAAATTGCAAAATTCTTAGACTTTATGACCCAAACACAATTTTCAAATTTTTAGGAACTTCAAAATTCTGAAACATGTCAAATTTTACTATTTTGCAAAATATCATGGTCCTATTTCGTAAATATTACACCCGAAAGGATCAGACTTCAATTTTGCAAATTCTAATATTGAATTCCTACAAATAAAAGAAAAACTTATGTAGGAACACAAAATGACATAAAACTGAAATTTTCAACCATAGTAATGATATTCACAATGAAACCCACTTCATTTCCAGAACTTTTAACAGATTTTTGAATGAAAAACAAAGTAATAAAAACCAAATACTTTTGGTCAACAAACTCACCTGAAATGTCAGGTTGAGCCACGTCACTTGCCAACTCGGATTCATGGATTTAAGTGGTTCACTTCTACTTGTCATGGAACATTTTGATCCAAAAGTTTAAGTTGATAGGTAAGACCCAATCATGATATTTATATTATTTTTAACACTCCCCCACACACGAATGCCCCTTGGACTTGAAGCGGGTACAACAGAGACCCACTCTACTATGTGCTGCAATTTATTTCAATTTGAGCTGTCAAGATTTGAACCCTCAACCTTTAAGTTTAAGCTGGCCTTATACCATGTCACAAACTGTTTGACCCAAAAACTTAAGCTAATAGGTAAGACTCAATCATAATATTTATATTATTCCTAACAATACTAACATTAAAGGGGTAATTCGACTTTTTGGAAATTAATGGTGACATCCGATTATTGTAAGCAAGTTGAGGGGTGATAACCCGGCATGTGTGAATGAGCCAGCATATAACACCATCCGGCTGAACAAAAGGTCAATTATCACCATGACATAGCAACTCGTCCATCCGGTTGATGGACAAGCCAACGTATCAAAATATGAAGCTACTGCATAACAATCTAATTCTTCCCCCATCCGGCCAGTCAATGCCAACTACCGAATGGCGGCACGGTCCGACAAAGGAATAAAAGAAGACAAGCAACATTGAGCAATAATTAGCCACCTGCATTATCAGTGGATGCCTACGTCACTAGCGGATGTCTACATCACTAGTGGATGTTTACATCACTAGTGGATGCTAACATCATCAAGACTCATCCACTTCCTATATAAAGGCTTCAAACACACTACAAGAGGTACACACGATTTCTCACTCTCTTCTCTCTTTACTTATTGCCTCCTCTCTTAAATCTGCTGCTAACTTAGGCATCGGAGAGGCTACACCGGTCACTCTGCTAGCCTCCATAGTCACCTTCTTTTCATCTTGCAGATTCCGACCACCATACGAGATGAAAAGACACAATCAATGTCTGAAAGTAGGTGCGTGATTGCTACATCCAAGAGCTAGACTTTCAGTGATGCGGTGAGCGTGGAACAAAAGAATAATTTTGTTTCACAAATCTCAACACTTTTGTTCTAGTGATCAAACACTCAGGAGACCCATCATGGCCGACGGAATTCACAATGCTGGAAGTGGAGAAACGTAACTCTCTTCTACATCCACGGCGATGACATCCGCCACAGTCACCATGACATCACAAAACATTCAACACTCAGACGTCCACACCCTGCCAAGTACCAACAGTGTCACTTTCTTCGAAAGCATGGCACAGAAATACCATACGACGGCAGAAGATCAAAGCCAGATACGACGCAACTTGTTTAGCTTGCTGAGTAGCCCAGACGGAACATTAATGGTTGGCCACACAGTTGGTGGAGCTCATAATAATTTTCCTATCATAGGGTATCAGTCCATCCGGCCTGAAATAAGGTATCAACCCACCCGGTCGGGATTATTTCCAACTCCTGGCGCATTTTAAAAGACAAAACCATTTGTTTCGCCCATCTTTACAACTTTGTAACAAAGGCCATCTGTCCACTCTGTTTCACTACAACAGGGCCGGATCAGCGCATCCCATGAAATAGGGACAAACAACGACGATTCATCTGTCCCTTCTTGGGAAGAGTTGATAGGTTTGGCGAGGCATCCGGAAGTCCCTCACCCAATCCACAGCAACTCGCTGTTTGACCACTCAAATGGAGTGATCCCTCCAACATATTACAATCCATGGCATAGTGGAGGGATGCCTCCTCCACCACCCAGTTATTCGATGCCTACTCCCCACCCGGCATCACAAAGGTCAGAAAGGAGCTATGTCAACGATCCGGAGTTTGTAAAAATGTTCAAAGAAGGGTTGAACCACTTTGCTGTCACCCTGCATGAGCCACTGTTGACAGCATCCTACTCTCCATTGACTACTTGGATTCAGAATGAGCCGCTTAACCCATACGTCAAAATCCCCCACTTTGACAATTACAACGGCGACACCGATCCTAGGACCCATGTCAAAATCTTCAAAAATAAAATGGTAGGGGAGAGCATTGGTCTGTTTCGGTCCAAGAACCAAACCGAATCGAATAAACCAAGAACCAAATAATTAAAATTTTAGGAACCAAATACCGAACTAAGTAGAATTAGGTTCGGTCCGGACCAAACCTAAATATTTCAGTTCGGTCCGGTTCAGTTTTGTAAAAAATCAAATTATAAGATAAAATAATCAATTCAAAAGAAAAAATTCTAAAACATGAACTAATTAAACTAGTAATATAAATTCAATCAATAAACAATCTATATTTCTATAGATCGAAACAAATGGTTAAATGCAACAAATCAAACCACATTAAAGAATCAGTACCCACTGCCAAGTTTACTTTCGAGATATCATCTAATGTTATTTTCAAAATATAATATAAGAATCAAATGCAACCATCCAATGAAACTTATGAGCATCATCCCATAAATTAATAAATCACATAAACTAAAAGTACTGGTCCAAAGATAAATTGACAAATCATTGTATCTGAACTAAAATTACACTAATTTATATATGATTTTAACTCGGTTCGGTTCTTGGTTTATTTGGGTTTTTTTTCCAAAAACCCAGAATCAAACCGAAAACCAAATTATTCACATATATAGACCAAGAACCGAACCAAATTAGTTCGGTTTGGTTCGATCCGGTCCGGTCCGGTTTTCCGATTCGGTTCAGTTTTTTTGGTCTTTTGCTCTCCCCTATAAAATGGATATGGCACACGTCTCTGAGTCGTACGCATGCCGTTATTTCCAAAATAAGCTGATTGGACAGGCTGCCTACTGGTTCGATGCGCTTCTAGCCGGGTCAATCAATGGGTGGGAAGAACTCCAACAGAAATTCTATACACAATTCATTGGCTCCATACCGGTTGGAACCTCCTCACGAACACTTCATGAGGTAAAACAAGGACAAGGCGAGTCGCTACGAGCCTATATTGAGCGATTCAACCCGACCCACCTCCAAGTTCGAAACATTGATTTCAATACGGTGAAGGAAGCCATGATAAGAGGAACCCAAAGTGAGCGACTAAGAACAGAGATAGTCCAAAGGAACCCAGCCGACCTCCAACAAATGATGAACATAGCAAAATGGCATATTGAAATCGATGAGTTACAAAGACTAAGAGAAAGCCACCCAGTCCCTTCTTCCAATAGTGACTCAAGGTTTAAAAACCAGAGATCCAACCGGTAGAGGGATAAGAAGTCATCCGGTCAAAAAGATTACATCAACCCCATCACAAACACCTTTGAGTGATATCTTGATCACCATCCAAAAGAGTAACGACAAGAAAGGGCTACGTTACCCAAGGGTGAATGCTGATGCCAGGTTAGGACGAGACGTGAACAAGTACTGCGAAATCCACAAGGCCAAGGGTCACCACATGGATGATTGTCGAGTACTAGCCGATGAAATCTACCAGCTCATTAAGGAGGGCAAATTGGAATAATTTGTCAAAGGCATCACTAAGCGGTCAAATGAGGAAGACAAAGGAGGATGGGAGAATGACAAATCACCCAAACGGTGAAATACAGAGGTCATCCTGATGATTGGTGGTGGGACATGGTCACAGCAACTTTCAAAATAGCCTAGGCATACAGAGAAGAGATCTGACAACAAGGGAGCAGACCCCTTCACCAGATACAGTATGGTCAAGCGTCCGAGGCACCACCGACTAACCAAAAACTTAAATGTGTTAGGTTTAAAAGGACAGCAAACAAAGTGATGGCTTCTAAGAATTCAATATCAAACCAAATGGGGGGCGACGCGTCTAAAGTTAAAGGTATGAGTGTATCCGGTATTGGAGAGTCATCCGGGCGGTGGATGGAGATTTCCATGCCAGAACCATCTCTCCAAGGAGAAAATATCATGGATGACCCGGTCGTTGGTGCTGGAAATCAAGCATCGCTTAGATCCCGCTTGGGTGAGGAGGCTTCTTCATCAGCAGCCCTAGTGAAGAGGAAGAAGATGACCCCCCGGGTGGATGACATGGTTTCAATGGTGCATGAGGTTCATATATCTCATGAGGCGGTGATGTTTGACTTGTTTAAGAAATGCCATGTCTTACTCCCGTTGGAGGAACAAAGGGTGAATGCTCCTCCTCCCGGCCATTTCAGGGTTTATATGGATACGCTGCGAAACAGCTTTACATATCCTCTGCTCGGGTCAATCTGTGACCTGCTGATGATTTGGGGAATATGTCCTGCAGAGCTCCATCCTAACGCTTGGGCAGATCTGATGGGTTATTATCAACTCTGCATTGACATCGTTTTCGATTTTACCCCTACATTCTTTAGGAAGTTGTGCAGTATTAAAAAGAACAAGGGGGATGACCACTATCAGTTTGCCAAGCCACCCGGCTAGGGGTTTTATATGTTTTTGGGTAGACCGGATTCGAAGCATAACTTCAAAGAGTTTTGGTTTACATTCGTATAAATGAGTGCTACCCTGCCTTCCCAACTGAGTGGTCAATGGAGAAGTCGGCTAACGTTTCTGGTAAAGCTCACCGGGTTCATGATCCTAGGGTAGAATTTTTTAAGGGTTTAAAACCCAACGTGTGGAGGTTGAATATCGCCGCATGGGCATCCATCTAAGGGCATCATTTGATCGCTCACGACCCGGTGTCAAATGAAGTCATTTATATGCATACTCATGAACCACCAACCGGTACTTACATCAATCTTTGTTTCTTTTTATTTTTTTAGGCATGTTCGCTCCTAAACGTATTGCTGCTGATCTTTTAGCTGCCAAGAAAAAGGCAATGAGCAACAAGCGAGCCAAGCCGGTTGCTTTAAAGGTTGGCAAACCAACCCATCCTGAGGTTGGAAGGTCTAGTCAACCGGCTGCAAAGAAACAGAAGACCGCTCAGGTATTAACACATCTTTTTTATTCTTGTATTTAGCGCTTCTTTGTTTGAACCAGTTTTCATATTGTTCTATTTTTTTTAGGTAGCTGAGGCGGCTTCTGGGCCACAATGTGAAGCCCCACTCAAGCAATCTTTGGTGGATGTTTTTGTAAGGGAAGCACCAGATGCCGACTGCAGGGATCTCAGGGTGCAATCCCTTCTCAAGAGCTGCTTTCCTCTTCCAAAAGATGAGGAAAAGTTGAAAGAAGAGGCAAGGATCGTTTTGTCAACCGTCCTATTCCAAGATCTTACTTCAGTAAGTCGTTTGAACATGGTCAACTCTTGTTACAATTTACCACCCGGTTTGATCTAAATAATCCTGTTTACAGATGATGTCGAGGACGAGTGAGCTGATCCGGCGAGCTCGCAAGGACTCCCGATTTGAAATGAAGTACCAATTGGCTTCATCCAAGATCAAGGACTTGGAGGCCAAGGTCGTCGCTGTTGAAATTGCCAAGGAGAACGTTGAGAAGGAGGCGGCTACCAAAGCCTCAGCTCTTGAACTAAGTTTAGCCAAGGCAGAAGAGGAGAAAAAGGATGCCTTAGCAGTAGAAGAAGTGATCACCAGCCGTCTCTTGGAATGCAGCTATTTATATGATGAGAGGGTATTGCTGGCGAGCCAAGCACTCCATCCGGACATACCAGATGACTTGGTCATGGATGTAGAATTTCCAAGTTATGATGACTTGGATGAACATCACACAGAGAGAGAACGCCAAGTGGCTGCTGACCAAGAAGCCGGTAGGGTCACTCCGGGTGGTGAAGAGTCAGCCCTTCCTCCGGATGGGGAGCCGCGTGCCAACATTCCTCCTCCTCAACAGTCTTATAAATTTTCTTTTCTAATTTGTAATTTCTGAGCTCGTGTGGTAAATATTTTTGTAAGCCTTTTAACGCTTTTCAGCCTTTTGATGGTCTTTATTAATATAAATTTTTGCTTCTTCACTACCGTCATTTCACCTTGTTTGTTACATTGTTTTTATTTCATGCTTTTATCAAACAGAAGTAAATAATAACAAGTTAAAGCAAGCCATCTTTTAAATGTATAAAAGAAGCTAAGTTGACTAGCGTGAGCCGCGTAGTGAATAGTGGGAGCAGGGTGCGCGAAGCCTTTGTACTCAACCATCCATTTGAGGACGTTTGCCCAGTAGGCTGTGTTGCGTGGGTGAATTTCAGAGTGTGATTAACACTACTAAATTGCACACAAAAAAATTCACCTTTTCATTAAAAGGGATAAAATATTAGGCCGGTATCCATTAGTTAGTTATCCGACTTATTAAAAGTTTGGGGAAAGGTGCTCATCTCTTGAGAGAGTGCACCGCCCATTAGCCCGTCATTTGGGTCAAGACATAGTTAAATACTTTTTGAGGGATGCTATGTTCCAAGTCCTGGGTAACTTTTTCCCATCCATCTCCTTCAGTTTGTACGTAGCAGGTCCAATGACTTGATCAACAATGTAGGGGCCTTCTTAGTTGGCTCCTAGCTTACCTTTTCCTTCCTGCTTTTGCGAGGTGGTTGCATATCTTAGAACTAAGTCCCCTTTTCTGAGCCGTATTTCTTTGACTCTTTTGTCATGTTACTTTGTAATCCTAGCTTTGTACGCTGCCATCAGGATGCAAGCCCGTTCGCGTCTTTCTTCCAAGCTATCCAAGTGATGGAGTAAGTTGATGTGGTTTTTTTCCTCATTGTAAAATTGGATCTGGTCTGATGGAGCTCCAATCTCAACAGGTATAACCTCCTCGACTCCTTGGACTAGCATGAAAGGTGTTTCCCCAGTAGGTTTGCAAGGAGTTGTCCTGTATAACCACAAAACATTGTTAAGTTCTTCATACCATGCCCCTTTTCTTCCTCGAGCCGCTATTTGAGACCTTTGCCAAGCGTTCTATTGGTAACTTCTGTTTGGTCATTCGTTTGAGGGTGAGCGACGGATAAGAAGTGCTACTCGATTTTCAGCTCCTTTACAGAAGTTTTTGAAATCTACCACTATGAATTGTGACCCATTATCTGAGATGATTTTACGTCGTACCCCAAAACTGATGATGATGTGATACCATACAAAATCAATGACCCGTTTAGGGGTGATAGTACTCACTGCAAGTATCACTACATGAATGAATCTTTTCTGCTGGATTACTGTGGGTATTGGTTCTGCTATGTCAATCCCCCATGTTGAGAATGGCCATTCGATGTATATTGGTTTCTGCATGGCATGAGGGATGTGTGACTTCCTCGCTTGAATTTGGCATTGATGGCAAGTCCAGACGTATTCTCTTGTGTCGAGATTCATAGACGGCCAATAGTACCCAAAGAGCTTTATGCGGCGAGTGAGGGTTTCAGCTGCTTGGTGTGATCCACATGCTCCTTCATGCATTTTTGCAATGATATACCAGCCAGCTTCAGGGGTGACACATCTAAGACATGCGTCGGTGTGAGAACGTTGGTAGAGTTGGTTGTTAATTACCACGTATCTGGACGATTGTCTCACTATCTTTGCCGCTTCAGATTTGTCATCCGGCAGTTGACTATGCGCCAAGTAGTCAATTATTGGCTTCATCCATCCGAGTTCCTCTTGTTCTAAGAGCATGATATCCTTTTCATCGTTGGAAGGAGTTTGGATGACTTAGAATGGGCACTGTAGTGATTTCTAATCGTCTTTTGATGAGGTGGCTTTTGCGAGTCAGTCCGCCTCTTCATTTTCCATTATGGATATGTGTTCTACCTTCCAAGCGGTTCCCTTAGATTCTATCTCAGTGGTCAACTTCCGTACCTTTTCAAGGTATTTCATCATCCCAGCTTCTTTGGTGGCAAAATTCTTATTGATTTGGTTTGATATGAGTTTGGAATCACTCTTGATTCTTACGCGGTCTGGGGAAATTTCCCATATAAGTTCAAGTCCTTTGATCATCGCTTTGTACTCAGCCGCATTGTTTGTAGCTGGATAGGCAAGTTTGGCTGCGTAAGTGAATTTAATTTTCTCTGGTCCATTGATCACAACTCCTATCCCTGCTCCTTCTAGCGATGAGGCACCATCCATGTAAACAGTTCATTCTTCCATTTTTGGCATATCATCTGGATCAAGTCCTACGAACTCGGTTATGAAATCCGCCAACACTTGTGCTTTGAGAGCTTTGCGAGCCTCAAATCTTGTATCGAATTCACCTAGGCGGATGGCCCATTCAATCAGTTATCCTGATGTTTCAGGCCTTTGCAAGACTTTCTTCAACGGATAGCTTGTTCTCATAATTATCGTGTGCCCCTAGAAGTATGGGCGGAGACGGATGGTGGCAGAGACGAGCGCTAATACCAACTTCTCAATTCGTGGATATCTTGTCTCAGCATCTCTTAATGTTTTACTGGTGTAGTAGACTGGTTGTTGCCCACTTTTTTCTTCCTTCACCAACACCGAACTGACCGCTTCGTCGGTCACTGCTAAGTACATGTACAATGTTTCACCCTTTTCAGTCCGGCTGAGCAATGGTGGGGATCCAAGTAATGTCTTGATATCGTCAAAGGCTCGTTGGCAAACTTCATTCCATTTGAACGAATGGTCTCGCTTGATGGCTTTGTAAAACGGAAGGCATTTCTTGGCAGAGAAGGAGATGAACCGCCCTAATGCATTGATCCGGTCGTTGAGCCTTTGAACCTCTTGGAGCGTTTTTGGTGGTTGCATGCTCATAATCGCTTGAATCTTTTCAGGGTTTGCTTCAATCCCTCTCTGAGATGTGAGATATCCCAAGAACTTACCCCCTTCGACCCCGAAAGTGCATTTTTCCAGGTTTAGCCAGAGTTTGTGCTTTTGCAATATTTTGAAGACCGCTCGCATGTCAACCGCGTGGGTTTCTCTAGATCTGCCTTTAACGATCATGTCATCTACATAGACTTCAACTATGTGCCCAATCATGTCTTTGAACATATCTGTCACCAGTCATTGGTATGTTACTCCAGCATTTTTGAGTCCAAACGGCATAACCATGTAGCAGTAGGTTCCGTCATGGGTGATAAAAGCAATTTTCTCTTGGTCATCTGGATCCATGGCGATCTGGTGGTATCCTGACTTGGCGTCAAGAAAGGAATAGATAACGAACTTAGCAGTTGCGTCTACCAGCTTATCGATACTGGGGAGTGGGAAACTATCATTTGGTGTGGTTTTGTTAAGATCAGTGAAATCAACATACATTCGCCATGAGCCATTTGCCTTCTTTACTAGAACTACGTTTGTAAGCCAATTCGGGTAGCGAACTGTCCTGATGTGGCTTGCTTCCAAGAGCGTCTTTATCTCCGCTTCAATCGCCTTTTATCTTTCGGGGGCGTAGTTTCTCTTCTTTTGTTTGACTAGATTGGCATCGGAGTGGAGGTGAGTTTATGTGTGATGACCTCTGTAGGGACGCCTGGTATGTCATTATTATCCCATGAGAAGGTGTGTTCTTCCTCTTTAAGGACTTTGCATATGTCAGCCTTCATTTATTCGTACGTCAAGGACTTTAGCTATCTTCACCTGCTTCTCTGGTAAGATCATGTATACTTCCAAATTACCAACTGGTTTAGCTTTTTTTATCATTCTTGATTGACTCGTCACTTTTTGATTCACTCTTGAGCGAAGCCAAGTATATCTCGTGGGCCACTTGGGGGTTTCCCACCACAATAGCTTCTCCTCGTGTGGTGGGAATTGTCATTACCAACTTATTCATAGATATCAATGAGTCGGAATCTACTAGAAAAGGCCTTCCCAGAATGATATTGTAAGCAATGGGGATCTCAGCAACAATGAATTCCACTTTTGCTCACCACGTATGCTCCTTGTTTCCCAATTCAACTTCTAGATTCACTTATCCCAGAGCTCGGACCGTGTGGCCACTCAGCCCTACGAGTGGTGAATAATTGGTGAACATACGATTCTCAGTTTGCTGTCCTTTTAAACCTAACACGTTTAAGTTTTGGTGAGTCGGTGGTGTTTAGAGGTTTTTTCAAATACGTGTTAAACATGTGATCATCCATCCGTCTCCACCATTCCCTGTCACTACTACTATTACTACTGTTAGAATCACAGCTGGATGGCTGAGGCTGAAACTTTGTTATCTCCATGACCCGGTCCTATTTGTACAAACAAGGAATCTAAGGTTCAAAAAGCCTCTTAAAGCTAATTTTGAAGAGGAAATAGCAAGACCCAACAAAACCTTATGAATTTTGGATCAAATCACATTGAAAATGAAGAACACAAAGAATAAAGCGGGGAAAATTCAAATGCCAAAAACAACTCATACGGGAAATTGCGAACAGAATAGAGCAGAATAACAAAATAGCAAAAAGAAAGTGCACACAAGATTAAAACTTACTTGAAGAAAGACGTCTTGTTGATTGAAGAACAAAAGGATGATAGAAATTGCTTGAAATCATAAAAGGAGCTCTGAAGAGGAATTTGAAGTAAACAGTGACAATGAAAAAAGAATCCTATATTTATAGAAAAAGTTGAGCGCCTGAGGGAATGGATCAGATTTACACTGTTGAAATTAGGGTTACATTTCCACCAACCGCTCAGATTTCATCCTTAAGTCAGCTGTAACCCACCAAAGAATTCAAACCCACTCATTTAAACCGCCTTGGAATTTCGAACGACGCGGCTGAAAAATTGGAATTTCAAACGACGCAGCTGAAGAATTGGAATTTCAAATGACACGGCTATGAAGTTTGGATTTCAAACGTCGCGATTGAAAAATGTGAGCGACACGACAGCTAAAATTTTCTTTCACAATTTCAAATGACGTTGCTGAATTTAAAGAAGACCTAGAAGGACTTCTACTTACTTATGGTGGGGGGGGCTTCTGATAGCCCGGCATGTGTGAATGAGCTGGCATATAACACCATCCGGCTGAACAAATGATCAATTATCACCATGACACAGCAACTCATCCATCCGGTTGATGGACAAGCTAACATATCACAATATGAAGCTACTGCATGACAATCTAATTCTTCCCCCATCCGGCCGATCAACGCCAACTACCGAATGGCGGCACGGTCCGACAAAGGAATAGAAGAAGACAAGCAACATTGACCAATAATTGACCACCTGCATTATCAGCAGATGCCTACGTCACTAGTGGATGTCTACATTACTAGTGGATGTCTACATCACTAGTGGATGCTTACATCATGAAGGCTCATCCACTTCCTATATAAAGGCTTCAAACACACTACAAGAGGTACACACAATTTCTCACTCTCTTCTCTCTTTACTTATTGCTTCCTCTCTTAAATCCGTTGCTAACTTAGGCATCGGAGAGGCTACGCCGGTCACTCGGCTAACCCCCATAGTCACCTTCTTTTCATCTTGCAGATTCCGACCACCGTATGAGATGAAAAGACACAATCAATGTCTGAAAGTAGGCGCGTGATCACCACATCCAAGAGCCAGACTTTCAAGGGTATCAATGTATTTGATCTTTCCAAAAAAAATGCAGATGCATTTCTTATATTATGATTTACAAATTGTAAAATGGACAAAATTCACCCTGCAATTCAAAGATTGCAATATGACATCTCATGTTAACGTTTGTACGTGGGTCAATTTGTCAAAATATACCATACAAAATCCTAGCAAGTGTTCCTTTGGATGATAATATTCTCTTATCACAACTTGGGCTACCCAGATAAAATAATAATTTTCAAAAGATTACAAGTTAATAAATATTCTTGAAGATCGAAATAATGATTGATTTGATATGGATTAGTGGTGTACGTAGACTTAACTTATATAGTTGGACATGTGCTTATAATTATACTAATTATGGATTAAACAACTATTTGTACCTTTTCTTGATGTATTTGTATCGTTTTACTTTAGAAAAAATACTTTCCGATTTCACTCATTTATAAAATATGATTTGAGAAATTTTTCTGTGATTTCAAAAAATTTATAAAAGGGGGTTTGTGATTTTTGAAGTGATGTTACATTGAATATTTTTAACAATTCAACATTCAAATAATTTAACCATATTTTTTAAAAAATATACGACACTGATTTAATTAATTTTTGAAGATTTTTTTATTTTATGGTTTTTTAAAGTTTGTTATCATAATTTTAATTAAATTATTTTTTGCACTATTCAAAATTTTACAAAATTTATCATTGATGTGTATTTTATTTTTATTTACCATCCTTTAAAAATTTCAGATAAAAACTAACAAGATTACCCAATTTCGTGATATAGTTTAATATTGAGATACCTTTAGTTGCATATATTTTGAAACCACGGACCCCTTTTTTTAAAAAGTTTTCTCACACTTGATTTTGCAAATGAGTGAAATGTTTTCTTAAAGTTTGCCGTTAAAACAAATTGATTTGATACGTAAAAAATATACATATAAGTCTACACTTTGTAGGCAACGTGTTAAATTTTTATACATTCTTAAATGTAGCTATATTGTATTATTCTTGCTTTCAGGTGAATTAAATTCAGTTTCAATTCTTTTGCAAATACCGCATTCAATATGATCTTCTCATGTTGAAGTCATTAATGTTAAAGTATCCATAACAATTGAAAACTTTAGGAAAAATATGTGATATATCACTGGCATCTTAAAATTTATCATCATGAGTAATTTCTTGACTATGATTCCATCAAATCTTAGTTTTCACAAATCAATTCAGAATATGCTCTACATTTGTTGTACTTCTATAGCTTAGATTAAATGACAATTTCTAATCCTTAAATGCCTTTAGTGCTACCAGTTTATTGTTGTTCAAGAGGCATAAATTCCTCATATATATAGAATCTATAGATATTGTAAAAATCATGCTTCATTTATGCTTTTGTCTTGTATAATTTGGCCATCATGTGCCCATTTATCAAACCAAAGCTTTAAGGGCTCGTTTGGTTGGCGAAATAGCTATTCCACGGAATAGGAGAAAAATGAATGGAAAAAGGTGGAGTGTTTGCCTAGAGTCCATCGTCGGGATGGACTAGCTATTCCTAGCTATCATATAACTCATGAAATAGCTATTCCTCCCCTCGAGAAAAGAATAGCTATTCCTTGGGTTGTATGATAGCTCGGAATAGTTATTCCATCCCAACGACGGATTTTAGGCAAACACTTCACCTTTTTCCATTCGTTTTTCTCCTATTCCGTGGAATAGCTATTCCGCCAATCAAAGGAGCCATAATTGTTAGGGCAAAAGTTCAACTCATCTTATTGCAAAAACACAAAGCTACCATTTTAATAAAAGAATCCACTTTAATGGATTCAGAAGGCTTTGATGTGAATGGGCTTGAATTAGAGGATTTAAAAGGCTTTGGTAGAATTATGAGAGGAAAAGAATGGCGTGCAGGGGCAGTGGTAATTGGAATGTTGATTGGGCTATAGTATACCTATTCACGGGCCGGGATACCCTCCCTGGCCCGAGCCTGCTTCAATGGACGGGCCCGAGCCTGCTTCAATAGGCTTGAATATTCATTTTTTAAAAAACCCGGTCTGAACCCGTCAAAGCTCGAAGATTTATGGGCCGAGCTTGATTTTTATATAAATACTCAAGCCTGGCCTAACGAAAATTTTATTTATTTAGTATATATTTATACATTAAATTTATAATTATTTTAAGATTTTATATTTTACCCTGTTAAATTTTTATACTTTATTACAATACATGTTATTAAATATTAAAGATTTTAAGTAAACAATGCAATTATATTTTAAATTTAAACATATTTTGACTTTTTTTATTAATTTAATTAAAAAATTTATAAGAAAAAAATATTCATGGGCTTGGGAATGACCTTATTAGCACGGCCTAAGCCCGGCCCGAGCCCGAAGTTCTAAAGTACGGGCTTGGATTAATGTTTTTTTGTAAAAAACCCGCAAAACCCGACCCCGAATCCGCCCCGCCCGACGAATAAAACTACGCTATAGTAAGCACATGTGTTTTTAATAATTGTTTTTCTATAAAATGCCCCAAATTTAAGGGTTATTATGAGGAAATGTTTTCACCGGAAAACATTTGCTGCGTCCTTGACACGCTTTGACAATTCGTAACATGCACAACCAAAATATATGTGCTAAGTCAAAATAAATTGGAAAATATCAAGTTTAAAAGTAAGTAAAATATGAAGTCAAAATGATGCATTATCAACATCATCAAATTTATTCATTTATTTTCTATCGTGTTCAGTAAGAAATGGATTATTGACTAAAAGAAATTTTTATATAAATATTTGATTAAAATTAACTACATTCAATGAAAGAGGATTTCTTGGTGTTTTCTTAAAGCAATAGAATTAAATAAAATATTTAAAGTTTGCACTTCTGTGACTTTAAACACAACAAAAAGTCAAAATAATGTATTTAAATCAATTAGTCAACTGAATAAGTAAATTAGCATTCATCAAAATATTATTATCAAATGATATCTTTATTTAGTAGATTAAATTTACAAACAAGAATGTTTGAAAAACTGTATAAAGCAATTTGTACCTCAATACACGGTTTCTATGATTATATTTTTTTTATATAAAGTAGATATTACTTTAATGATTATAAAGTTGTATATACACCGCCAATGCTAAAATGTAACATACAATGCTAAAATGTAACATAAATTTTTTAGAGAAATTGTCAAAAATACCATGTTGTACTAACAAACTTTCCACCAAAGTTTTGGTCCATTGTTTTTTGTTCCAAAACTAATCCAAAATTTTTTTTGTACGCTCCCTTTTCCCTTTTTTTCTTTGTACGTGCTTCCTAATTAACCTCTTTACATTATCCATAATTGATTCTCACTCTCTCCATTATCAACTGCTTTCCTTGCTTTCTCCATGTTATTTGCTTCGTACGATTTCTCTTCATTTTGCTGCGTTTTCAAATTCTAACCTAATTTCAGCTCGTGTTCGTCACTTTCTTTCTTCCTACGGTATGTAATTTCGTTTTCGATCTTCGGTTGATTCTCCTCTGTTACATACGGTTTGTCTTCTCCTTTTTTTCATTTTTCACCATATTTCGTTCCTTTCCATTATAGTTATGGGCACTAAGAAAGTTTCGTGCTAAAAGAAAAGCCCCGTTGTTCCAAAGAAGGCAGTGAAATCTGCTTCAACTCCTTCGAAGGCTGGTACATAAAAAAGAAATGGAGGAGACACTTGAGGTATTTTTTCATTTTCAAATTATCTTTTGTTTGATTTCTGCTTTTGAAATTTGATCGATTTAGTCATTTGTATAGATCTGGTATCTATCTAATATTTATCTGGTATTTGTGTTTGTTTTGTAAGTTTGTTCTATAATTCTTGTATCTATCTGGTATCCACATTGTATTGTCTTGATTTTACTATCTGGTATCTATCTAGTATTTGTGTTTATTTTTGTAAATTTGTTGTACATATCTAGTATCTACCTGGTATTGTTCTTGTTTTTTACAATTATTATTATAACTTTATTCTTATACATGTTAACAAGTTGGTATTTGGTATTTATCTAGTATCTAGCTGATATCTCTCTAGTTTTAACTTGTTTTTGTAAATTTCTTGTAAATATCTGGTAGTGATATAATATTTTTCTAGTTTTTATGTTTTTGAATAGTTTTTCTACTAATAATTTTGGTATTATATATGTTACGAGAGGGTATTTGGTATTTATCTAGTTTTCAGCTGATATCTCTCTAGTTTTTAACTTGTTTTTGTAAATTTTTTGTAAATATCTGGTAGTGATCGGGTATTTTTCTAGTTTTTATATTTTTGAATAGTTTTTTCTAGTAATAATTTGGTATTATATATGTTACAAGTGAATATCGAGTATCTAGCTAGTATCTCTCTAGTTTTTTAACTTGTTTTTGTAAATTTCTTGTAAATATCTGGTAAGGATATGGTATTTTTCTAGTTTTCATGTTTTTGAATAATTTTTTCTTTGATCCATGTGTATATCTGACTTTTTTTTAATTCAAATTGTTTGCAGCTTTACGAGTTGGTGTTCCCCCTTACCTTGATTTGGCATACCGGTGTTAAATGCACATCCAATATTGAAATGTTTGATAGTCAGGGCTTCTTTAAAAAATGAACACTTTTTGCATGTAATCGATCGAATTTTGATGTATGTTTAAACTTCTACTAGGATACAGTTGTTGTATATAGAATTTTTTTGTCATTTAAAAATCAATTGAAAATAATTTTTACAGCTATTTTGTGTGGTTTGAATAGTTAAAGACCTACAAATCCAGTGAAAATGAAAGCAATGTATTTTAGAGGTTCAATTTGGTAAGAACATGGTAGTAGTCTAATATTGACAATGAGAAAACATAATTTATAATGATTTTTGATGTGATTGACAATAAATTTCTATTTGAATATGTATAATTTTTAATCTACAAAGATTGCAAGACGGAATGTTCATCTTGCGAATGCTATACAATGGCTAGATTATAAGAACAAAGTTCTCTTTCAAGGTAAATGTCATTCTCCTATTCATCCATCATGATCATATCATCTTCTTCCTCTGTTGTGGAACCTAACCAAGCAAATGAGATCACATGTAAAGATGAGAATTAGAAAAATGGTATAGAGCTGGTAGGAAGTTGGTATTTAAACAATTTTTCAATAAAATATCTTCATTCATGCTTGATTTGTCTACCAATAATGTATATATCAATTTAAAATCGCAGGAAAAGCACATCAAGTTCATGTAGAAACCAACAATGTTGAAAGCTTGTTAAAATAACATGAGTTTATACTCAATACCAGCAGTATATTGGTTTAAAATACCATGCTTTAAAAACATGTAAATACTAGTAGTATATCACTAGAATACTAGTTGGACATTTTAAAAATTGCTAAAATCCAAAAATTGGACCAGTTACTAGCTGAATATCAGTTGTATATCAGCACAATACCAATTGGACATTTAAAACTTGCTAAAATGTAAAAATTGTATCAGTTACTAGCTGAATACCAGTAGAATACCAGTTGGTCATTTAAAACTTACTAAAATGCAGAACTTGGACCAGTTACTAGCTGAATACCAGTTGTACACCAGCACAATACCAGTTGGACATTTAAAACTTGCTAAAATGCAGAAATTAGATCAGTTATTAGCTGAATACCAGTTGTATACCAGCAGAATACCAGTTGGAGATTTAAAACTTGCTAAAATTTAGAAATTGGACCAGTTACTAGCTGAATACCAGCTATATACCAGCATAATACCAGTTGGACATTAAAAACTTGCTAAAATTCAGAAATTGGATCAGTCACTAGCTGAATACCAGCCGTATACTAGCAGAATACCAGTAGGACATTTAAAACTTGCTAAAATGTAGAAATTAGACCAATTACTAGCTGAATATTAGCTGTATACCAGCAGAATGCTAGCTAGACATTTAAAACTTGCAAAAATGTAGAAATTGGATCTGTTTTGAAAATACTGGTATAGAGCTGGTAAGAATTTGTTTTTTGACCATTATTAATGTGTAAGGTTTAAATTGAATTCAAAAAGAGTATAATTTGTGTAAATGAATGTTTTAAAAACATGTAAACACTAGCAGTATATCAGCAGAATACCAGTTGGACATTTTAAAACTTGCTAAAATGCAGAAACTTGACCAGTTAGTAGCTGAATACCAGCTGTATACCAGCACAATACCAGTTAGATATTTAAAACTTGCTAAAATGCAGAAATTGGATCGATTACTAGCTGAATACCAGCTATATACTAGAGGAATACTAGTTGAACATTTGAAACTTGCTAAAATGCAGAAATTAGACCAGTTACTAGCTAAATACCAGCTGTATACCAGCGGAATACCAGTTAGACATTTAAAACTTGCTAAAATGCAGAATACCAGCAGTATACCGGTAGAATACCAATTGGACATTAAAACTTGCTAAAATGTAAAATACTAGCAGTATACCAACAGAATACCAGTTGGACATTAAACTTGCTAAAATGCATAATACCGGCAGTTTACTAGCAGTATACCAGAATTTCAGAAACAAATCAGAGTATGCCTTCAACAACTGTAGATGCTTTATCACACTTTCTTATACACAATGGATAATTGTTCATTAATGTGCTTTGTAATTTGTAGGAGAGGAAAAAATGCACGAACATGTCATTGTTGATTTCCATGGTAGAATCTCCATCTGTAACTTGAAATTCTATCTTCAAATCTTCTGTGTCTTCATTATTTTTAAACTTTCAACTAGGACCTTTTTGAATTCAGAAAAACTAGAAGTTTGTGAAATAAAGACGCCAGCAACTTTGTAACCAATGAATTTCAAGTTTTCTTTCCATGTCGGTAGCAATAGGAATTCGATCCATTACGTAGGTTTTAGAAATCAAAATTCAGTTCGGTTTTTACTCAAATATATGCTTGTACTTCGAAATTAAATTATTTGAGATCAAAAACTCACTTGATTGTTGAAGATTTGATGAAATCGCGATTTGATCTTGAAGAAATCTAGATCTGCTGCATTTTTTATTTGAGAGAAAATCGAGAATTTGAGGAAGAAGTTACGAGGCTCTATTGATCGCGTGTTATTTTTTGAGTGATTCAGTCCTTATATAGAACGTATTAATTGTAAAGAGGAAGTTTAATATTGATATGGAATAGCACTTTTGTATTAAAATGTAAACTCTGTGAATTTAAAACGTTTTTCAGTACATTATAAAATTTGATCAAATTTTTACTCGGTAAAATGAAGTCAATTTCAACGAAACACATTAACAGTAAACGTTTCAACTTCTCAAGTTTCTATCACGAGTCTTCTCTCAAGTCTCACCTTTCACCGTCTACATTTCCATCAGTCTCTCTACGCGATCTCTACACTGGTTTTAAAAAGCGAAAGGAAATATTTCAAGAGAGATTTCCCTGTTTTCTTTAACCTGTAGATTCATAAGGTTTTGGATTTCCACTTGCAATAACTCATAGCTACTTGATTCAAGCGTTGTATCTATGCTGTTGAAACATTGCTTATAAGCTTGTAGTTGAGCTTCGAAGCTTCAAAGTGTGCCAAGTGTATGTTCTTTTAGCTTATTTTACTCATCTATCAGTCAGTTGCTGTTGACGTTTCTAATTCTCGTGTTTTCTAGTTAGATCTGTTTGGCAAGATTATTTTCTTCAGGCAAATTGAAATCGTAGCCATTTTGTTTGTTTTTCGAAACAATTTTTAATAGACGAGGCGAAGAGAAACACTTACTGTTCAATAGTCCTCTAGGCTCTAGCGCTTGCATGATTGTGCGGTTAAAATTTTGAATTTAGGCTAAACTTGAGGGTGGAGTTTGCTAGATGCTATATGTAGTAACTTTTGGAGTGGAGTGATTGAAGCTTAATGATGACTATATCTTAATTTCTTCATTTTTCAAGTATAATGTATTTTTGCGAAATTAGTAGCAGTTTCAATCGTTAAAGCTTAAAACCTAAATAACAATTATGGTGATAGAATGGACCATTTGACTATCCTCAAGAGCAGCAATTTAATAATTTTAATTTTTGTTTTTGTTTTTGTTTTCGTTTTCTTTTCATGTTGTCATCATGTTAGTCAATCTTCAAAACTGATGTTTGAGAAAAAATTGTGCGAAAATGTTTCTGCTGATATGGTGTGTTTTGTTATTTCATTGTCTAGTGACACTATTTATCTGATGAACACATAGCGCTGCTATTTTTCTCTGCAGGTTTTATACCATGTGAGTAAATTCTTTCTTGGAATCTTGAATGCTGGAAGTCATTGTGACAAATATGAGGAACTCTTTTAGTGGTGAACATGCTATAGGGATGTTACACAATATTTTATTAATTTGAAAATGGGATTGAGTTAGAAGAACTTGCCTAAAGTTTCTGTAGACTTCAGAAATATCAGAAATCATGCCTTCATGGTGGGGTAAATCATCATCCAAAGAAGTGAAGAAAGCAAACAGAGAAAGTTTCATTGACACATTGCAACGAAAATTTAAAAATACAACTGCAAGTAAACTAAATGGAAGATCTAGAGGTTCTAAAAGACATTGCAGCGACACAATTTCGGAAGTAGGATCTCAATCTCTGGCAGAATCAAGATCTCCATCACCAACCAAACATGTTTCTAGAAGCCAAAAATTTGACGAGAGGCTTGCTCAACCCCTTCCTCTTCCCGGAGTGCATCTGGCAACTGTGGGGTTTGTAGACCCTGAAATTGGCATGTCACCAAAATCAGAGTTTGAAAAAACCTCAAAGTCATCAATGTTTGTACCACTCTCAGAGCCCAGATTTATCAAGAGAACAGATTTTGATGGAGATTTGGCTACAGCTTCAATTTCTAGTGAGAGCTCCATTGATAGTGATGATCCAGCTGACTCAAGCCAGCGTACACCTCAGGCAACTTATTTTGATCATGTGAATAAAATGACTCCAAGCAGTACTTCCACGTGAGCACGTGTTCTATTTGTTACTGTATGCTGCTATATATGTTTAATGGTTCTGTTTTCAATTCCTCTTTTCCCTCTCAATCCTGATGCATGTACTTATTTCTTCTTTTGAAGTGTTATGATAAAGGATCACTCCTCTACTGTTACCCAAGGATATTCAAGAGAGGCAAAAAATTCAGCTAATCTTTTGTTTGGTAAACTTGCTTCCCCTACATCACCCAAACGGAGACCTCTAGGCAGTGATGTGCCAAATTTACAAATTGGAAATCATAGTACAGCCTGCTGTGCACCAGACAGCTCTATGTCAAGTCCTTCTACAAGTTCATTGAGAGTATTTGGGTCTGAACAAGTCATAAATCCTGCTTTCTGGACTGAGAAGCCTTGTCCAGATGTCTCTCTGCTAGGATCTAGCCACTGCTCCTGTCCTGGATCAGGTTTCAATTCTGGGCATAATTCAATGGGAGTAGATATTCCAGGGCAATTATTCTGGCAACAAAGCAGAGGTAGTGCTGAATGTTCCCCAATACCAAGCCCCAGAATGACTAGCCCTGGTCCTAGCTCAAGGATTCAAAGTGGTGCTGTCACACCAGTCCATCCTCGAGCTGGAGGTACAACTATCGATTCACAGATTAGTTGGCCTGATGATGGGAAACAACAAAGCCACCGGTTACCTCTTCCTCATGTATCAATTTCGAGTCCTTCTCCTTTTTCTCATTCGAATTCAACAGCGATGTCTCCCTCTGTGCCTAAGACTCCCGGAAGGGCAGAACATCCTGTAAGCCCTGGATCACGTTGGAAAAAGGGGAAGCTGCTGGGTAGAGGCACATTTGGACATGTTTATGTTGGTTTCAACAGGTATAATCAACGTTATTAAAAGAAATTGAGAGGGATATAATCTCTTTCCGATTATTTTCTGTTAGATGACTTCATTTTTTACTACTTTACCTAATAAATTGAATTCTTGCTTGAACAATATTTCTAACATACTGGAGAATGGTGATAATACTTATAATTGAACTCTAGATGTCTTATTCTATTTTAATGGGTCAGTGAAAGCGGCGAAATGTGTGCAATGAAGGAAGTGACATTATTTTCAGATGATGCAAAGTCAAAGGAAAGTGCTAAGCAGTTGATGCAGGTAGTGTTTTGAAGAAAAAGGAACATTTTGCCTTTTTTATACATTTTGCTGTACTTATGTTTTTAGCATCTCTGATAGTTCAGAATTTCGTATTTTTCTTATAGGAAATCGCTCTATTGAGCCGTCTACGACATCCAAACATAGTACAATACTATGGATCTGAGACGGTATGTTGTATATTTTCTACTGTCTTATAGGTATGATGGCTAGTTGGTTACTATAATGATTTTTCTTATGCTTGTTTCTGCGTGCTGATTCTGTATCATTGCTTAATTTTAAATCGGAAGCTGTATATCTATTTCAAAATTCAAATACTAAGTACATGATTCAATTGAACTGTGTCGTGTGCAAGTTAATTTTTGGTCCCTTCTATTTATTTAATTGTTGATACTTGATAGTAGTGAGTTGGTGGTTCAAAATGTTCATGCACTAGAATAATTTTTGGCTGATATAAATCTGACATATCTATACAGGGTGGTGATAGACTTTATATATACCTTGAATATGTTTCTGGTGGATCTATATACAAACTTCTTCAAGATTATGGACAGTTGGGTGAGCTAGCAATTCGCAGCTACACTCATCAAATCTTGTCAGGGCTGTCATATTTACATTCTAAAAGCACCATCCATAGGTAATTGAATCAATTTCATCAGCATGTTGTGTTTTATTTGCTCATAAATTTAGTACATTTCTGTTCTGACAGCATGTTTTGAACAGAGATATTAAAGGAGCAAACTTACTTGTGGATCCAAATGGCCGTGTCAAATTGGCTGACTTTGGGATGGCAAAGCATGTAAGCTTGTATTGCTTTTTTCTTATAAAAAAAAATTGGAATCATGGTTGATAAAGGCGCTCCTGACGTAGGGCGCCACCCTTGGCGCCTCGGCATAGCACAGGCGGGGTGGTGTCCAACAGGCGCGCCTCAAGTGCGCCTTTTAGCGCCTCACAGGGGCGCCTTAGAGCGCGCCTCACGGACACTTCTATCTTAAGGGGTTTAATTTTGCATAATTATGTTTTTTACATCCATTGTTAAGAGTTTTAAATAATAATATAAGGCTAGATATTCCTAATTCAATTCTGATTAAGGCTAAATCAACTCAAGTATAGATATTCTTAATACAACATGCAAAATTTACATATATATATATATACCTCCAACAATTCTTTTTAATGGTTTTAACTTTAATATATTTTCCATCTATTTTAAGAGTTTTAATGAAAGAAATAGAGGTTAGATATTTGTTCTTCAATTCATTTTTAAGGTTGGATTTATTCAA
>CATIWQ010425386.1:0-15837 GCA_949673415.1 Euphorbia schlechtendalii
GTTTTGTTTCCCTTGTTGATCTTTAGACTTGGTTCCTTCCCTGTGGGTTCGATATCTTTTAAAACTACATCGCAACTGTATACTTGCAGTTATCATCATTTTTCTATTTGATAAGAGGTACTGACAACACCTATACTTTACATGAACAAGTTTTTGGTGCCATTAATATACAGCCAAATCTTGTGAACAAATTATTGAACTTATCAGTAGAAAAGTGGCGAACAACAGAAACAGAAAGTTTTGACAACTTAATTCACGAGTGCGATATAAGTCGCGATCGCGATATGTTCAAAATCCAAAAACTTTTTTTTTTCTTTTGTTTTTGAAAACACACTAACTTAAAATAAACACAAACAATTAAAATATACTACTATATAATACTCTATACACACACACACACACACACACACACACACACTTTGGAAAACATAAGAGATTTTAAGAATCAATGGAGTTTTTCAACCCCTTGACTTTATATTCTTTGTTTCTTATTTATCCATTTTCTGCTCTTACCAAATCATTCTATTTCTGATTCGAAAGACGCTAAAATTTCTCCCGAACTACTCGTACTTGGCATGCACACTCTACAAGGAAAACTCAATGAATAAGCAAGAAATATATGTTAATAACAAGATATAAATAATTAAAATCAAAAACAAAATTAAAAATAAATAAATCTATTGACAACTAAATATAATTGCCCGATCTCCGGTAATTTGATCTCTAGAACACACTTGCCTTCCCCGGCAACGACGCCAAAAACTTGATCGCCAGGTTTTGACTATACTAATTCTGATAGGCTTATATTCGGTAATGATGCCAAAAACCTTGTTCCCCACCTTTCTACTGATAAGATAAAAGTTCAAAATGCAAACAAGTATTGTCGATACTGCATATCAAATAGAAAAATGGTGACCACTACAAGTATACAATTTCGATGTAGTTTTAAAAGATATCGATCCCACAGGGAAGGAATTCAGTTCTAAGGACCAATTAGAGTTACAGAATAAAATAAATAAGATAATTTATAAGGTTTGGATGATAGACTGATGAATAGACAGATGCATGAACAGATTAGAGAAGATGTAAACTTTATAGATATTCCCTAAGAACAAGTATAGTAGAGAAAATCATGCAAAATCATCAAGAAGATTTCATACACTAGATAACTTCAACAAACATGGTTGTAGAAGCTCAAATATTCAATAATTCACCACAGAGCAACTCATGAAATGACTTTTCTAGATCTAGGGTAAACGAATTATGACACTTATAAGAACCTGGATAACAATAATACTATTCTTAGTATTAGTCGCTCTCGCATAGCCATATTTAGCAAGTTACCACTACAAAAATGTTAGTGTTCACAAGGTTTCGACTTTAATAACTCCTAGGATTTTTTATTTAATAATGAAGCTAAAAACCTTGTCTCCCACTTTCCTACCGATAAGATATAAGTTCAAAATACAAATAAGTGTTATTAGTACCGCTTATCTAAATACAAAAATGATGACCACTGCAAGTATACAGTTACGATGTAGTTTTAAAAGATATCGATCCCACTGGGAAGTACTAGCTCTAAAGATCAACAAGAAAAATGGAATAAAGAAAATTAAATATTTTTGGATTTTAGTTGGGAGGCTTAGAATGAAGAATGGATAGATTTATGTATGGAAGACTAGAGATTCTAAATATATAGATTTTCCCTACGAAATAACTATAGCAAAAAAACATGTGAGTTCAACAAAGATGTTACGATTCACTAAACTAATCTAACAGACTCGGTTCAAAACACCCAGATGTTCAATTATTCGCCGTAGAGCAACACATAAAATAACTTTTCTAAACCTAACCCAAATAAATTAAGACAATTATATAAACCTGGACAACATCAATACTATGCTTAGTACGGGTCGCTCTCACATAGCCATATTTAGCAAGTTACCATTCCAAAATTGTTGACTCACTAAACAACGTTATATCACCGATCCAGTTTTTATACATGATATTGTTAATCCTGAAACTACTCTTAAAATTAACTCCAATGCATATAACTTGATTAATATAAAAGACGTAACATGGAATACGCTTTATGACACATAGACATATCATAAACTTTGAAATAGAAAGTATAAGTAGAAAGCAAAGAAAAGTTTTAAGGTATGCAAGTGAAAGTTAAAGTTGATCAAACCGTATCCACTCTTTAATGAGAGTCGTCAATTCTCGCATTTCATGCAATTCATGCGTCTACTTTGAATTCGGTCTCGGCCCGTACAGAACCTCCGCTAGGATGCTATTCTTTGTGAATATTGAACAAATGAATATTGAAGAATGAAAACTTTAATTGATAAGTGATTTGCATGTACACTTATACAACAATCGCTCGAGAATATAGAGAAATTTAGTGATCGAAACAAGGATTCGAATCACTTAAACATTTTCTCGCTAACACTTATGAACGTAGTGAAACCAAACTCTAATGCTCTAAGAAATTGTAAGGTTTGGAATCCTATTTATAGAGTTCGAAGGGTTGCGTCTATCCATACGAAGAGTTGTATCCATTGGTGAAAGATTGCATCACTTCATTGTGATTGGTTGAGAAGCTTCAATCTTATCCACAATGGATAAGCACATTTTCATGATTGGTTGACTTCTGATAAGTGTCTTTTCGTTGGTAGTTGATGGCGTTTGATGGCGGTTGATCATTCTTATCTAGCAGTTGGTAGTTACGAAGATTTGACAAAAAAACTATCCAAGTCACGACAGCGATATACAAATCGTGACCGTGAATCTTTGTTTGACAATTTTCTACTTCTGAAGTGTATCAAGTCACGATCGTGAATTGTTGTCACGATCGTGAATTGTGTTTTTCTCTATAATTCTTCTTGTAACTTCACTGATCTTCTACATCTTCGATCCTAAGCCAAATCTTTCCATGCATCTTTTCACACCTTTTTCACTCTTTTTACATAGAATTCCACTTTAGATCATTTTCCTCCCAAGATTTACCTAGTAGCTGCATTTGCACCAAAAACAACTACATACCACATGAAATCTTTTATATGAAGTATAAAAATGACTTAAACTATAGTGTTTATATTGACAATAAGTGTAATTATACACTTATCATACATACCCCCACACTTAACTTTTGCCTTATCCTCAAGGTGAATTCAACAGAAGTGTATAAATTGGTAATCGAGTTCGTACCTCATTTGGCGAAAGACTATTGCAGTGAGTACCACATTCCCACGTTGCATAAGATTCAAATAGAAGTCTGAAATTTCCCACAAATTAGTTATGTGCAATTCATATAGTCTAGTTGCATACATTTGTTCTTTATGGAGAGTTAACCGAATCGCATCTTCATATAAGAGTTATATGCATACTCGAATATTTCCTTCTCTTAAGCATAATATAAATATAAAGCACACTTTGATTAATTTTCTCTCAAGGCATTTTTAAGTAACCTAGGATGGTAAAACACTCTCAGTGGTTGCATTTTATGCTTCATACCACTCTCCCCTTTTTTCAGTGGTTGCATTTTATGCTCAATACCACTGTCTCATTTTTTTCTTTTAAGCATATGTTTTTGAAGTACTTTGTACTTTGCACCCATTTTTCGTGCTATGCTTTCTTTTCTTTTTTTCACTCATTGAATGGTTGCAGTTTTTGCTCAGTACCATTCCTCACCTTTTGCATAACTCATTGGTTATCCTCTCTTTCTTTTGATTTTTCTTTTAATACCCTCATCCATTATTGATCAATTTCAAAGTATTATGGCTATAGTTTCCCAACACTTTAAACACACTCAATCCTTATAGGACTTATTCGAGATTTGCATATAAAACTCATAGTAAGAATACTATTAGATATTACTCCACTTAAACTTTTCGGAAGCATTAAACTAAAAATATATAGCTTATACTAATTCATGTTGCATTGAAATATATATCGAAACTTACTTAGAATGTTTTTCTCGAATGTTACTCACCACTCATCCTTGCCAAATGCTAAATGTTGTGCTAAAAAAGCTCAATTTCAACATGCGCTCAAAATTTGCACCAACATCAAACTTGTAATACCTAACACTCACAATAACCCTGGACAAATGTTAGTAAAGTATAAGAATAGATAGTGGATAAATAACACGAAAATCAACAAAATTTTTCAAATTCTTCAATTTTTTTATTTAATTTTTTTGGATTTTATGGGATTTTTACAAATGCCCCCCACACTTAAAGAACACAATGTCCTCATTATGAGACATTTAATAAAAATCAAAAGCTGAAGCTAAAGCTAGTCTAAAAATAGAATTGAAAAAGAAAAAGTAAAGTAAAGAATAAACCCGCTCTATTGTAAAGGAGAATCTGGGAGACTAGGAGTGAATTGACAATTTTGTTTTCTAAAGAATGAAATTAATTTTTGAAGCATTGATTTATTACTTTTCTTTAGAATTTTCATGTCTTTCTTCATAACTCCAAGTTCCGCTTGGCAATTGTCCAATTTAAGCTGCGTGCTCTCCTTCCAATCTTCAGGAGCTTCTTCGTCTTCTTCTACGTTCATCGGAGCTTTTCCTTTGCAAAGTTGTAAGGTATGCAAGTGAAATCTAAAGTTGATCAAACCGTATATACTCTTCAATGGGCGTCGCCAATTCCCACAATTCTTGCGTCTGCTTTGAATTCGGTCTCGACCCGTACAGAACCTCTGCTAGGATGCTATTTTTGCGAATATCGAACAAACGAATATTGAAGAATGAAAACTTTTATTGATAAGTGATTTGCAAGTACACTTATACAACAATTGCTCGAGCATATAGCAAACAAGGATTCGAATCACTTAAACATTTTCTCGCTAACACTTATGAACGTAGCGAAACTAGATATTTTATTCTCTATCTAGACACACTATACATAATCCTATAATTGCACTCTAATGCTCTACGAAATTGTAAGGGTTGGAACCCTATTTATAGTGTTCGAAGGGTTGCGTTTATCCATATGAAGAGTTGTGTCCATTGGCGAAAGATTACATCACTTCATTATGATTGGTTGAGAAGCTTCAATCTTAACCACAATGGATAAGCACCTTTTCATGATTGGTTGACTTTTTATAAGTGTCTTTTCATTGGTAGTTGATGGCGGTTGATCATTCTTATCTAGCAGTTGGTAGTTAAGAAGATTTGACCAAAAAACAATCCAAGTCGCGACCACGATATACAAGTCGCAACATGGAATCTTTGTTTAACAATTTTCTACTTTTGAAGTGTATCATGTTGCGACCGCAAATTATTGTCATGACCATGAATTGTGTTTTTCTTTAGAATTTTTCTTGTAACTTCACCGATCTTTGACAGCTTCGATCCTAAGCCAAATCTTTAAGTTCCACACTCTTTTCGTACCTTTTTCACTCTTTTTACATAGAATTCCACTTTAGATCATTTTACTCCTAAGATTTACCTAGTATCTGCATTTGCACCAAAAACAACTACATACCACGTGAAATCTTTATATGAAGTATAAAAATGACTTAAACTATAGTGTTTAGTGTGTAAAATTATATTGATAATAAGTGTAATTCTACACTTATCAGTTAGCTCACTAAACAGCGTTATAATTACAGATCCAGTGATTATATACAATCTTGTTAACCCTAAAATCACTCTTAAAGTTAACTCGAAAGCATATAACTTAATTAATATAAGAGACACAAGATGAAATACTCATTATAACACATAGACATATCATAAACTTTGAAATAGAAAGTATAAGTAGAAAACAAAGTAAAGTTGTAAGGTATTCAGGTGAAAGCTAAAGTTGATCAAACGTATCCACTCTCTAATGGGAGTCATCAATTCCCACAATTCCTATGTCTACTTTGAATTCGGTCTCGACTCGTACAGAACTTCAGCCAGGATTTTATTCTTTGTGAATATCGAACAAATGAATGTTGAAGAACAGAAACTTTTATTGATAAGTGCTTTGCAATTACATTCATTCAACAATTGCTCGAATAAGTGGAGAAATCTAATGATCGAAATAAGAATCGAATTTAACTTTGAATGTAGCAAAATCTAGATAATTTTCACTCTCTATCTATGCATACACGTTTACCATATGTTATGCCTATTCAAAACTTCACCATGCCTGAAATTGGTATGATTTGAATCCTATTTATGGAGTATGAAGAGTTACGTCTGTGAGCGGACGATGTTCCGGACCCGCGCGGTCTCCGCGAGGTGCCGGCCCCGTGAGATGGGCTGCTCGAATAAAAATGTTGTTTTGAAAATGTGATTTTCAAGTTAAAAGACTCGAGACCTAAATCTCTAATCTTTGTTATAGAGTTGCCACCCGGATCAGCTCTTCCGGGAAGCTTAGATCCGTTTGCCTAATCCATACCACAGAATAGAGATTCGAATTCGGATGTGTTACCTATTTCATCATCATTTGAGTTAAATTATACTTGATAGAAACCACATTTATAATATTCGAACTAAACTAGATATTTTTTGTTTATGTCATAGTTTATCACACATGCATAATACGGTAAGTAAATTACGGAAAATAAACACGCAGGAAATTTAAATGCGCCTATTGTATGGGGGATTAATTTCATCATTTGTTTGGGGGTTTTACAAATCGCCTAAATACATCGAAATCTAGGGGATACAATTGCCTAAAATACATTGATATCTAACAAATTATACATTTAATTTCAAAATGAAAAGCGATACTCGAAGGAAATTAAATCCTAACATTCATTTATTTTAAACTACCTGCATCCACAAAGGTTAGCATAAATACAACACATCACAAGTAGTTGTAAGTATGTTCGTTTTGATTTTTGCGAGACCAGAGCGGTCTAATTTAAAACATCGAGGAGTTTGAAATTTCTTTTCTGTAAAAAGGATTCATTTTATGCACATAAGTTGTTTAATCATTTTTTAGTGAAAATGCCACATGTGAATGTTTGTCGGGTCGGTTATCCGAGAACTTTGGTTCCCTTCGTCAAGGTTTCCTAACACACTTCATAATAATATTGACAAAAATAAATCTAAGTCGAAAACATAAATCATGGCCTTGTTAAAATCATTCCGAAGAGGAAACCATTTAAGCCTATAAAATAATATCCCGATGAAGGGAAATCGACTCTAACCATCCAAACTCCCTTCGGAACGATCTCGGGTTCATAAAATCTCCACACATACACATCATGCTACTGAAAACTCAGGTTTTAGGCCTAAATGGTCACCACTGAGCCCCCTGAACATGAATCGAAATCTGGAAATTTAACAAACATACTGCTTGTTTTTTGCTTGGAAGCTGATGTCGTTAACAACATCACTGATGTCGTTAACGGCATCACAATGCCGTTAACGACATTGAATAGGCAGAACATAGACAGTTTCTTTTTTATTTACATTTTTTTCATTTTCAATCATAAAGCACAAACATATGATACAAAAAAGTGAGGCACGACTCTAGGAACTCAGAGACTTACCCCGTTACCGTGAATCCACTTCGCTTGGTCTACGAAAATCTCTCGAAAGTCTCCCTCTTTTCTTTGGTTTAGTTTGCGATTTTGTCAAAAAATGAAGAGTAGGTACTACTCTTTTGTGAAGAGGGTTAGAACTCTCTGAATATGAGTCTCAACGAGAGGAAGAAAGGAAGTAAAAATCCTTCTTCTCTTGACTTTAGACTTCCAAAAACTTAAAACTCGAAAAATTACCGAAATCGGAATTAAAGATCAAAAACTTCTAAATGAGTAAAAAAATGCATGTTAAAGACACTTAAACCAAGTTCTTATTGAACTAGAACTCAGTGTCAAATGCCTTAAAATGAACTCTAAACTTCAAGTTTGCTTAAGCTCTCAATATACCTCACTTTTTGAAATAAGTGAACTAAACCTCGAACTTGCCTAAATGACCCGAGATCACCCAAGTTCATGCCCTATCCACAAACTTACACACTCAAGTTAGAGAAACACAAGTTCAAAGGTATTAAAAGATGGTTATTTGGTTATGAAAACACTTAAAATACATCTAAAACACTTAAGAACCAAAAACATCTTCAAAGGAAACTTTTCTCTCAAGATTCCCTCTCTCTTCTTTTTTGTTTAAAATGTTTCTGCTAAAAATGTCCTCCTGCCGGTTCTTTTTTTTTCTCCCCATGGCTGGAACTCATCTCTCTTAAAGAGAGAGCTCCCTTCAATCCAAAAGAGAAGTCAAAGTTGGATTTCTCTTTTTTCCCATTTTTTCAACTTATTTCTCAATCCCTATGCAAATGTTGGGATTCAAAAGTCTTTTATAGGGTGTGGCAGCTATATTTCAAATATAAAATCTGAGCAAGTTGGAAAATTTTGATTTTTTTGGCTGAAAAGTCCACAAAGTGCAATTCTGGTTCTTCTGTCACTGTAGTATCGTTAACGACATTGGCAATGTCGTTAACGATATTGCGATGTCATTAACAACATTGCATGGCCAGATTGGGCTTTTTTTCTTTTTAACTTGGGCTTTTTAAGGAAGAGGAAGCCCAAAGAAATAAGGCAGATGATTTCTGGACGATTTTAAGACCCCGCAAAATGTAAAAAGGCTAACAAGGAAAAAATTACAGCTTCATCATCGAACTCGTGAGTCAGGAGTAAAATCTCATGCTCATAAGCTGCCCCTCGTGGGATCATTGTTGTTATGAGATCAGTATGGTCCCACGATTGAAAGAGTAGCGGGGTTTAGAGACAATACCTGCCCGGTCATGGTTGGCACTTTCTAGGGATGATGGTTGGAAGCTTACATCTTGGTGCAGCTTTTTTTGGGGATTGGTCTCTCGATGCCCCTTGCGAATTGCCCGTTTGAAAATGATTACCCCTGGAGGGTTGACCTTTGGCTGGTTGATACCGCTGGAACCTTTGGGGGTAGAACGTTGACCGTGAGCCTCCGTTCTTTTGGTTGAGGACCCATGTGCAGGCTGTGGCAAGCCTACTGGTGACGTGGATCGTAGGTATTTTGCTGATTGAATAAGGTAGGGACAAAACATGAATTGTAGAAAGTTCATTGACTGTAAGAAGTCATAAGGAGGTAAACTGTAAAAAAATTCATTTGACTGTAAAATGCTAAAAAATTGTGAACAGTAGAAAGTTCAATTGACTGTAAAAAGTCTGAAAATCTTGAACTATAGAAAGTTCGTTGACTGTAAAAAGTTAGAAAATTTTGAACCGTAGAAAGTTCAGTTGATTGTAAAAAATCAGAAAATTTCGAACTGTAGAAAGTTCACTAACTGTAAAAAAATCAAGGAATTTTGAACCGTAGAAAGTTTAGTTGACTGTAAAAAGTCAGAAAATTTTAAACTGTAGAAAGTTCGTTGGCTGTGAAAAGTCAGGGAATTTTGAACTGTAGAAAGTTCGTTGAGTGTAAAAAGTTTGAAAATTGTGAACTGTAGAAAGTTCGTTGACTATAAAAATTCAGGGAATTTTGAACCGTAGAAAGTTCAGTTGACTGTAAAAAGTTAGAAAATTTCGAATTGTAGAAAGTTCGTTGACTGTGAAAAGTCAAGGAATTTTGAACCGTAGAAAGTTCCTTGACTGTAAAAAGTCTAAAAATTAAAAACTGTAGGGAGTTCGCTGACTGTAAAAAGTCAAAAAATTTCGAATTGTATAAAGTTCGTTGATGGTAAAAAGTCTGGAAATTTGAACTGTAGCAAGTTCGTTAACTGTAAAAATTCTGAAAATTACGAACTGTAGAAATTTTGTTAATTGTAAAAAGTTAGAATTTTGAATTGTAGAAAGTTCGTTGTGTAAAAAGTCAGAAAATTTTGAACTATAGCAAGTTCTTTGACTGTAAAAAGTCTGAAAATCTTGAACTGTAGAAAGTTGATTGACTGTAAAAAGTCAGAAAATTTTGAGCTGTAGAAAGTTCAGTTGACTGTAAAAAGTCAAAAAATTTTGAACTGTAGCAAGTTCGTTGACTGTAAAAGTCTGAAAATTACGAACTGTAGCAAGTTCGTTGACTGTAAAAAGTCTTAAAAATCTTGAACTGTAGAAAGTTTGTTGACTATAAAAAGTCAGAAAAATTTGAACTGTAGAAAATTTGGTTAATTGTAAAAAGTCAGAATATTAAGAAAATGCAAGTTATGAATGCATGTTTAATTCTTTGATTGAGATTGCCGAAAGCAAAAAATTTTGCCCATTCAATCAAGAATTAAAATATGAATGCGTAATAATTATTTCGGGTGACGTGCTCGAGTTTTGGAATCGTTTGCAAGGTTTTAGAAGTTATGCACGTGTTTTCAGTGACTTTTAAAAAGTTAAAATACATTGTAAAATGAGTTTTAAAATGGTTAAAATGAATTTGGGTTGAAAATAAAAGAATTGGGCTGGGCTAAAAATCAATGTCGTTAACGACAACAACATTGGTGATGTCGTTAACGACATTGCAACACCAGGTTTCAAAATAAAACCTAACTTTCTCCCCTTTTCTTATTTTCATCCAAAAAATAGCCCTCCCTTTACCAAAACCAAATTTTCTTCCCTCAATTTTCGGTGAAACTGTTGTGCAAGATCAAGTCCCACAACCCGAAGGTCATCTCTTCTTCTTCTCTTCAAGCCCATCCTGACATCTTGAACTTCAAACAGTGCTCGGTGGAGGAGGCATTTTGCATCGACAGACATGACGAATTCATCGGGTTTTCCATCGATTCCCTGATCACAACTCCCCACCCAAAGCTCGGGGAACATGCCTCGGTAGTCCAGGTAACCTGAAACCCCCTCAATTTCAAGTTTATTCCAGATATTAGTTTAAAACCTAGGTTTTAGATTTGTGAAAATTGCATGATTTAGACAAAATTGATGTATGATTAGGCTTTATATGTTGATTATACATAGTTTCGGATGATTTGGAACCCGATGTGTGGGATTAAAATGCGAAAATTTGTAGTTTTAGGGGTTGAAATCACGGCAAAGGCTATTTCTGCCTCTGCCACTGTAATATCGTTAATGACATCACAGGGGCAGAGACAGAAACAGCCTCTACCTCACCGAAAATCGATGTTGCACGCAATTTTGACTTAGTTTATGGTTTCTAGAAACAAGTATACTTAAAAAAACATGTTTATGATGAAAAGGATATGGAATTTTGAGCTGACTTTGTGATTTATCTTTGTATTTTGCTTGTTTTTTGTAGCCACAGACCTATACCAACTTCGCCAGTATAGGGGCTCTCGGGCGTTGGTGGAATCGCACAATCGGAGATCCGGAGCTTCGAGCCGCTATTGAGGCCACTGGGTTTGGTGATCTCGTAGGAGTTTTACCAGCGCATATGCCTCACCTATCGCATCCCGCTCTCACTGCCTTGGTCGAGCAGTGCTTGGAGACTACCCACACTTTTCGCCTTCCTGTGGGAGAGTTAACCATCACTCTTTCGGATGTGGTGGTGATGACTGGCCTCACCTGGCACTTGGGGGCCATCCACTTTGACATCTTTATGGACCGCTTTTCCACTTCGCGGTGGGTGATCAACCGGGTGCGCGAGTTGTTTAGCGTGGCCCTGCGGGCGGGCAAGTTCTCGTACAAGGAGCTGTATGCTTACTAGTGCTCGATGGACAAGGTGCCTGCGGACTAGAGGGTTCAGTGAGTCTGCTCGTTCTTGATCAGCCTACTGATAGTGCTTTTCTTCCTTGTTACCTCCATTAAGATTAACTACGGGTTGATCTTTGCAGTAGAGGATTTGGCATCTATCCTGGTCCTAAACTGGTCGCAGGCCATCTTGGGCTAGATTTACTACATCCTAGATTATGAGGTGAGGGACAATGAGAAGGCCCTCAAGCTGAGTCACGTCCTCCTCTAAGTAACTAATTCAATCTTTTTGGATTTTTATGCATATTTCTCATTATTTTCATGGCTTTGTTTGACCTTGATTTCATTGCAGGTTTGGGCCTTTTCATACCAGATTCTTCCTCATCTGGTCTTTAAGACCGAGGTGGTTCGAGACAAGCCCCTCCTGGTTGTCTAATTCCGTTTGATCAAGGACTCTGCAAGTAGCGGACCGGATATAGAGAGTGCCTCCATGGCCTCATGCTAGAGCAGGTGTTTAAATGATTCCCTGCATCTTTTGTTATTTCCTTGCTTTGACTATCCTATTGTGAATGTGTGCTTTCTTTTTGCGATTGTAGATTCGCTCGGACCCCTAGACCCTAGTACCGAACCGGGATGTGGTGGTGACTACTTAGGTGGATGTTGACGACCACCGATTTATCCTGGAGTCCCCCCTCTCTCTCGAGTAGTACCTAGGGGAGAGGGTCTGGTCCTAGCAGACTTCGATTGTCGTAGAGTGGCCTATACCTCCCCATCCCCCTACCTCTGTATTCTGGCCGCACCTGATTATCAAATCCGTGGTGGATCAGGCTACCTTCTTCGAGGGGGATAGCGTTGCGGCTCCTTCCATCGGTGGTTCTCATCTAACGCACCTGGGTTGGCTGATTCCCCCATGTCCTCGATCTACTCCCGATGATACAAGGGATTGGCATGGCTAGAAGGAGATGGAGATGATGGGTGGAGCCCTCTCGGATGACGAGGAGGAGGAGGCGGAGCTAGGCGGAGGCGGCGGCGATGATGGTCTCGACGATGGTCTGGGTTATGGAGGTGATGATGATGTCAGTGGCGGGGGCCTCAATGATGGAGCTAGAGGCTCGGATTATGGTGGCAGTAGCGGTGGAGGTTATGGTCACATAGATGGTGACGGTAGCGGAGGCCATGGCGGTGGTGGCGTGGGTACTTCGAGGGTATGGATTTCCTCAAGTTTTGATTTCCTTAACCATGCTTGTATGATACTAACTTTTTTGAAATATGCTAGTGTGGGCAAGTGAGCCCAAGCACCCCGAGCTAACTCCCAAGACCGGATGTACCATATTCCTGGCTTCGTGGAGGGGCACTCCACCACTCATCTAGAGACTGCCTTCTCCTTGATGGTGAGGGTCGGGGAGCAACAGGTACATACGCTGCCCCAGAGCCCGTACACTGTGACCTTTGCCCTAGAGGACACCACCCAAGTGAGATTCCTTCCTACTTCCTTCCTAACCTGATTAGTCCTTTGTCACTAACATTTGTGTCATTTTGTTAGGTTCCTCGGACTGACGCGAAGAGCTATATTCACCACTACCTGTCTGCTCGCGATATGATCATCGCGTAGAATGGGGCAGGTGAGGTAATCATGTTCAACTTTTTACTAAAACATGTATATTTATGGATACATATTGATGTGTATGTTTGTTCATCATATGTTGACATTCTTTTGAGTGTTTATGTTATGATTCATACTTTTGATCACATGCCTTTATTTCCATGGAGCACCAAAATTATTTGAGGTCTGAGGAGCATGTGCAAACTCAGGATCTGAGGATCGCGGACCTGGAGAGGCAACTGGCCCAATCCTAGAGGTTTGTGCATCCAGCTGCATTAGGTGGGAGTCGCTCAAGGGTGCATCGAGGGTCCTCTTCCCTCTTCGGCATGCGCCGTGGCTGATCAGGGACCAAAGAGGTAGAGGAGGAAAACCGCATCACCGAGAACGCGAAGGATGAGGATGAAGGGGATTCTTCCTCCATTTAGATTTTTTGCTTTTTTTGTAGTTGTAGGGACAAAACTTATTGTAACTTTTTGGCGCTACTTATGCTTTTAGCATGTTTTCATGCTTTTTCTGAGCATTGTTGTTGAATTGATTTCGACTTGAATATTCGACATTGATATTTTATATTTTCATCACTTACTGATCCTTTGTTCAATTCGAAACCACCCCGTAAACTGAATTATAGCCGAAACTGCATTTCCAACTGACCACTATAGTTGTAATATCGTTAACAACATGGAAAATTCAATCCGCTAATAGATATAGGCAAACTGCCAGAAAGGCAATATCGTTAACGACATCATGATACCATTAATGACATCACGATACCATTAACGACATCACAATATTGTTAACGACATCATAATATCATTAACGATATTACAACATCTTTAACGATGTTGCAACATCATTAACGATATTGAGCAACATTGTTAACGATATTGAGCAATATCGTTAATGAAATATCATTGAATTTCCAGATTCTGCTTTCTTTTCTGCTTTTCTTCAAATGGTGTTCCACAATCAACAACTTCGGGCCTTCTTGCGGACACTGAAGAATCTCGACTAGAAGAAACTTAAAAGATTTAGCTTGTGGGGTCTTCGATATTTCTCTTTTCTTCTAGTGAATACGGCTTTGGTTAGGGTCGCCGCTTCATTTTGGGATCCAACTACCCACATTTTTTAGTGTTCTCACTAAGAGATGTACCCGATGATTGAGGAGTACTAAGCCATCCTCAGGGTCCCATACCCTTGAGCTTTTCCTTTAGCGAACCCATCCTATCGCTTTGGTGTTAAAGCTTCCCTCTGGGGTTTGTGGAATTTGGACTCCATGACCCCTTTTCTTGCACATCCACCGTCTCCAGGAGGGTTTCTGGTCAACGTAGTTCTGGAGTGGTGCATTAGTATCCCTAGAGCTCACATTTCTTGGCCATTCATGGTGGCTCTACTTTTGATGTTAGATCTTATTTGCGGAGTTAGCCATGTTACCCCATTTTGGCTGATATCCATCATCGACCCACTTTCTCAGGGGAATTCTCCATTTGCTTTAGCACTGGAGGAGATTTGTATAAGCATAGATGCCGCCACCTCCCGACTTGACTTGGTCGAAAATCGCTTTACACTTATCGAGGTAAGCTTGACCATTCACTTCCCCCATTCCCACATTTCTAAATAGGGTTTTTCTCAGGTTTGGCTATTAGAGAAGCTTTCCCTAATCGGTAACCCACGGGGGAACCATTCCGATTATTCACCCGTTACCTATAACAAGCGGGGGCTAACCATCGAAGGGCATTCTTGGATGGCTAAGCATGACTGGATCTAGATTTTTAGCCGACTCTCTGATGATTGGATCCGCTGGCTGTATCCCTGGTGGGCGATCACTCATGTCACAGTCCTGATGCATGAAGATGGGATCTTGTTGATGGGCCTATATTATTCCACGTTCTACTTGCCTAGCTGCATATGTAGGCAGTAAGGGAGGCATCTGAGGATACCTTGCAGTATATGCTTTTCCTGGGTTTCCGAATGGCATCACTCTTGGCTGGATAGACTGCTGACTTCATGGGTTCAGCATACCCAGTTTGTTTGTCTGGATTATTGAGTGACCGAGATTACAGAGACGGACAGATTCTATCATGGGTGGCTTGTAGCGACCAGGTCCTTGACAAACCCTTAACGGTATGTGTGGGTGACTCATGAGTGGTTGAGGAAGGAAGACGGGCTAAGCCCTTATGGCCATGGGTAGAGCCGACTCGATGACTTGGTCTAGAATGATGCTATTAAAAAATGAAAATTAATCAACTTTTGCTTAGAATATACCAGTGTGGTATGATTCTATCAGATTTATTTATCTTTTCCTTAGTACAAACTATTAGACTAATTGTATCGTAAAAATGTTTGTTGTTTACTTTTGATGTTTCAACCATTGGCATTCATTCTTTTCCATGAGCATACACATTAAACATTTTCAGCAGGAAATGATATCTTTATTCATTAAATAAATTGAAGTACAAGTATTTCGAGTGATCTGACTCCTATCATTAGCTAGCCTTCTTAGGTTTTCTAACTAATGAATTTATTCTTCACTCATTATCCTAATTTTTGCCTGAATCGCCCTTTTCAGGTTTTCAACTCAGTGGACTATCTTATTTTTTTGAAAAAAGGCCCTAATTTTTGCTCAACCAATAGAGTGTTAGCTGACGGGATTATTTACATATATATATATA
>CATIWQ010425403.1:0-26754 GCA_949673415.1 Euphorbia schlechtendalii
GTTACAATAGATAATAAATATCATTGCCATAGACCTAAGGCAATGGCATTATTTGTAACGCTTGTCTTTTTGCTATTGTAACATGAAAATGACCTATTGTAACAATTTACACAACTAATGCAACATATAAATAATGTTACAATTGTTTATTTATGTTGTAGTGTTGTCATCATGATTTTCAGATGTGATATATAATTTTTTAAATTTGTTTAAAATGTATCAATTTAATTTTTTAATGTTTCATATTATAATTTGGTTGAAGTGCAAAATATAAAAAAAATGACATTCTTGAAAAGTCAAATCAATCGGAAACTGATATGTGACGATGAGGGGATAAAATGAATCATTTAAACAAGTACACGCGACTATCTATCACATTTTAAAATTCAGGGTAGCAATAACCAATTTAATATTGATACATTAAACCCAAAGAATTCCACTATCAAGAGTTTCTTTGCTAATTTTATATACTAATTACACAAGTAACCATTTACATCTATTTTAATTAGATTGCCTTCTCAAATAATCAGTATCTGTATTTCTAAACCAATTTTTTATTTGGGTAAACTATTTTCAAACGGTGAAAATCACGAGTTGTCTAGGACATACTTAGTTGTTCTAAAGTAGTTTATATAAATTTTTTAAATTGGAAATCTACTGAAAATTTAAAATTTTGTAGGGAATGAACTCCTTAAATGGGGTTTAATTTAAGTTATAACAAACATATTAAGGGAGCTGCATACTACGAACAGTTTCGTCCACCGTAATCAATGTATGAATCTTAAAGCATCTTTAGTAGCTTGTCTATTCCATAAATTATCTTGACACATATAGACAATCAAATTGAAAATGCATTTTTAGTAACTTGTCTAACTCATCCTCTCTATATATGATGTAGCACCTAAGTTTCATCATTAATTGTAGATAATGTCTATTTGATTGTCTAGATGTAGATAACCATATAAACATTGTCGATAATAAATACACTTCAAAATGTAATAGATTATCTATTATTCTTATATTATGAATAAACATTATCTATTTTTAAGACTATTGACACATCATTAAATATAACTTCTATTCCACATAACACCTAAAATTGTAATCCACAAACCACTAAAGATGCTCTTAATTTCCATGGTTAATTAATGTCACTCCAATGCTATAATCTTCCTTTCCCATTTAACTTAAGCTAGAAAGTTTTAGCCGTAAATCAGTACATTTGTTTTTGATAAAATATTTACATTTTTTTAACTTAATAATCATAAAAAATCTTGGTCCTCGAGGCCATCCTCGGCATAATATATTAATTCATTTTCACATTTTTACAATATATTATTGAATTTAACAATCGTTTGAATGAGATTAGAAAAGTAAGGTTAACAAAATCATATAATTGACTGAGTAACCTATATATTTTGACCATTAAAAGCGTCATTATCACGTGTTTATAACATTTCAGTTACTAAGTTATTAATGGGCATATATGCATTGTTGTTGACGGTCTTCAATATTTACAAAATTTAACTAAAAGTCCCTCCATGGTAAATTACTCACTCTTTTTTGACTATTAACAAGCTCTGTTCTCTTCAACTATAATTTAATTAAGTTAAGTTAAGTTCAGTTCAGTTAAGTTCAGATTAGTTAAGTTAAGTTCAGTTACATTCAGCTATATGTAGTTATAAATTCATATTGAAATAAGTTAAGTTAAGTTAAGTTCGGTTCAGTTAAATTAAGTTTAGTTCAGTTTTCACAAATTAAAAAGAACATGACATTGTTTAAGGTTTTTATCAATATTAAAAACACATTAGTCTAAACATCAAAAATAATTTTTTACTTTTATTACTTTTATTCTTTAAAAAGATGATTTGAGTTTTTTTATTTTTTCCATACAATCTTTTATCACTTTCAATGTGCAATAAATAAAAATAAAATCGTATTTGAAATTTAAAATTGAAATTTATTTAAAAAAAAATTATAAGACTCTTAGAAAGTAAAAAGACACTTGTTAAAATGAGAGGAGCAATCACGGAACTTTCCGCAGGTGCTTTTGCGATTTTTTTTCTTTTACAATTTTTTCTGTGTTCAGTTTATTTTATGTAAAATAAATATTATTTGTTCGTTTTAGGGTTTAAAGTGAAAAGCGATAAACTAATTATTAACTTAGATAAATAAATATATATAAAAAAATCAAATTATTTTACTTTTTATCGGTATCAAATTTAATCATATAATTATTCAATGGTTACTTTTATTAATTATATTAACTAAAAAATTATAAGATATAATATAACTTTCAGTCTTTTACGAAATAATATTGCAGTTACTTTTTCTAAGGGCTTGTTTGAGAGCAAGTTTTTGGAAGGATGGTGAAGGAAGGTATGCTAAATACATTAACATCTTTTTAAAATTGGTTTAGAAAATTAGATGACACCCTCAACTTTCGAAAAAATCAGTTATCCTCCTTAAATTAAATTGGTTAAAGGATTAGTCACACCTTTAACTTGGTAAAAATGCACCAGTTAGCCCCTTCTCAACGTCACGTGTCAAAATTTGGTTGGTTCTACTTTTCAAAAATATCATTTTTTTTATTTTTCTCTTTCCAAAGAAGTTGACACGAACAAACTAGTGCATTTTTGTTAAGTTAGGGGGATAACTGATCCGTTTTGCTAAGTTTAAAGAGATAACTAATCCTTTTGAAAGTTAATGGTGACATTCGATTATTTTAACCAACCTTATAGAATGTTGAAGCATTTAATATATTTGGATTTCCATGACTGGAAAGAAGGGAATTGACTATTTAACGGGATATTGCATGAAATACATCCACCTCCCACCATTCATCAATTTTGATTCCCCAAAAAGGGGGAATCTGGCCGGAAAGCCCAATTATATTACCAATCTGACTTTTCAATTCAATGTACATATTTTTACTTATTTTAATGGTTCTCACATGGAAGGGTATAATTGTAATTGTCCAATTAGTTTCCTTTAATATCCCACCATCCCGAACACTAAGATTTTTAATCTTATTGTATTCCATTAAAATTCCATCCCTCATTTCCATTAAAATTCCATCCCTCATTTTGCTTCCCTACCCTTTATTATTTTTGAAAATTGCTCCTAAACATAACCTAAAAAACGAATAAAGCGAAAGTACTTGGAAATACATATTTCTCTTCTATTCTGTTTCATTGTGTGATTCCGTTTCCAACGATTTTTATGACTTCTCCATTACGCGTGGATCCCATCTTGGACGTCACATTCTCCTTCTTTCCGCTTTTTTTCCTATTAAATACCCCTTCCCTTTCCTTTCCTCAGCGGTTTGAATCACAAACCAACCGCCGCCTCTTCCGCCTTCAATTTTCTCTCTTCAGTCCCTCTTCTCGTCCCACTCTACCTTCTTTTGCCAACAATGGTGAACTCAACCGCTCAAACTATCAAATTTCTTTGCAGTTACAATGGCAAGATCCTTCCTCGTTCCATCGACGGACAGCTCCGTTACGTCGGCGGTCTTACCAGAGTTCTCGCTGTCGATCGTTCTATATCATATGCAGGTTTCTTTCTCTCTATTCTTCTCCCGATTCTTCACTCCATTCTTTTTATAGTGTGAAATGAATTGCAATTAGGGGAATTACTTATCGACTCGTGCCAATGATTGATTTGCACAGAACTGATGGTCAAACTCGGAGAGTTTTGTGGATTTTCCGTTGAACTGAGATGTCAATTACCTAATGGAGATTTGGATACGTTGATTTCAATAAAATCCGATGAGGAATTGGCCTTCATTGTTGAAGAATACGAGCGGCGTTGCCCTGGTTCCAAGATTAGAGCTGTCCTTTTCCCTCCCAAGTCGCTCAAAACAATCTCTCCTCCTCAATCTATCGATTTTTCTCAAACCAGAATCAAACCCGGTTTCAACACCGTCGATTACCGAAGATATCGGAGTTACTCGCCGCCGGTTGGCTACCCAGTCGATACGTTTGGAGATTGCGGCAGGATCCGTTGCTTTCGGGAATTGTGCTGCCGTGACCCTCGGTGCTACCAGAACCTTCCATCGGCGCCCAAATCCGGACTAGATGATAGATTTTAGAACATTGGTTTGATAATGACGAAAACTATAAACAATAGGAAAAAAAAAATCAAGAATCTGCACACACAAAGAGTTGAAATTTGGAATGTAAATTTTTGGAATGAAATTGTTTGATTGCTTGAATTAGTGGACTTGTGATTGCGTGATTAGCGAAACGTTTCTGTTCTTAGGGTTAGGGTATTAGCAGAGCGGCGTGACGTAAATGCATTTCACTTCAGGTTCGATGTATGTGTACACGTGCCATGTTATTTCGATTTTTTTTTATTTTTATATTGTTAACCTATTTTCTTTGCTGGTTTGCAGGTTATAAAATTGACGGCGAAGAATCTGCATTTTTTTTCAATATAGCTGATGACCAACCGCAAACACTGAGCATTGTTTATTGGGCTGCCTGACCGACCAACTGATCCCTTTGCTAAAAATAAAAAAGCTCCGCAAGCTGGCAATAGGTGAAGGGGCCAATAAAAAATGCGAAAATATATAATACACATAGGGCCACAAAAGAATATTCGCATTTTTCGTTTAAATAATAACAATTTGAACAAATGCGATGATTCGATTTTCCTAAGTTCAAAAATTAGCAAAAGCTTTTGCAAATAGTTGGCATCCGTTGGAAGAAGTTCGCTGTCTTCAACGTTCTTGGAATCTGCAAAACAAGTCTCTGATCGGAAATATTTCCGGCGAAGACCCTCCGATGTTAAAGTCAAAGATTTAGGGGGTGGTAACGAACGTATATTCTCAAAGTAGCAGTTACCTAAAAAGTAGGAGATTGCCTTGCTATTTATAACAAATGGTGCAATGATGACCAGCGGGGCTCACCTGCAAGTTATGCGCAAGTGGCAAGCTGCTTGAGGGTCTATTCCGCTGCCGGGGCATTAAATGTTTCCCCTCTACCAGTCAGGTTTGCATTTAATGCGACAGTGGAGAGATAGGGAGTGTGCTGGATCGGTGTTGGTTGTGCTGAAGAGGTTTCAGCGCCTACACGGAGGGTATTGTTGAAGTATTTTGGCACTAGGGATTCGGCATTAGTTGAGGCCCACGTGTTGGGGACCATTCGTCTGGAGCACGCTTCGGCCTTGCTATAATATCTAAGTGCTTTCGGAGCGCTTTTATGCCAAAGCACGGTTTGGTCAAGGAGCCCTTTTTTTGGTCCAGAATGTGTTATTTGGGCCCCTTAATGGGCCTTGGTATGAGGAGTCCCCCCAACAAGCCCAAAATTAGGCTCTTTAGGGCCGTGAAAAAAGGCCTGCTCGCGTTCCCTAGCACGCGTGGTGTCGTTTTAAATGAGCTGCGACTGTTGAATAGGACGGGGCCTTTCACCTCCGCCGTTTTAAACAGTAATTATGACCATGCTTTTTGGAATGGGTGTAATTCTTCGGGATCTGTGCACGTTATTGTTATAAATAGATATCTGGGCTCTTCTTTGGGTTTTTCCATTTCCTTTGCTATCTAAAATCTTCTTGCCTTCTTTGCTTTCTATATCGTTTTCAAGAACCCCTCATTTGTTCCTGCAAGCTTCCTTTCCTTTTCATTTCCTTCAAATCTTTTTGGTGAGTTCTTTGCCATTTTTTGTGCTATTATCCCCTTTTCAGTTTTGTGCAGTTTACTTTGCTTGATTTAACAACATGTCTACTGAATCCACCGACTCCTGCGCTCTTATTCATCGTGCCGGCCGCCGTCAACTGACGGGAGAACATAGTGACCCCTTTCTTCCTGAGTCATCGGAATCCTTGCCCCCTCAGTCCGTTACCGTCGCTCAGCCTCTGATGGCTGTGGAGGTCTCCTTACCTGCAACGGGGATGATGGGAGGTGGCTCGGGTTCTGTCTCATGCCGCTAAATTGTGACAGGGGAATCATCATCTCCTTTTCCTACCGAAGGGGCCGATTGCCAGACCCCCACCACTATAAGATAAAAGGAAGCCAACTAAATTTATGAATTGCTAATCAGGGTGGCTCACGGTGTAAATGGGCTGGCGCTAAAGAAGGGGGCAGTCATGTGGAATCCCTCCACGAAGGACTTCGTGCCCGTGCTTTCGCAGCAAGTGCGATGGGGATTCCGCTTCCCCATGGACTCTGGTATAGTGGATGTGCTGTGTGAGTTTAGATTGTGCTCTAGTCAACTACATCCTAATGTTTGGATCGTCCTGGCCGTATTGGCGAGGATGTGCTGCGAGCTTGGCTTTGCCCTCTCCGGGCCCATCTTCCGCCTCTTCTTCAAGCCCCGTACCAAGCATGCGGGAGCCTTTGTGTTCTAAGGGAGCACCAGGGAAACCACGCCGAAGCCCGTGGGGAAGTAATCCCATGTTAGGGACTTCAAGGACAAGTGGTTTTGGATATTCCCCTCCCCCGACGATGTAGAGGAGGGCGCGTCGAATCCCTTGAGGGATGGAGAGTTCCCTTTCCATACTCAGTGGAATCGGAACCTGGGAAGATCCTTACACTTGGCGGAGAGCCATAGATTTGAGCGCCTCGCAGCACCGAGAGGTAGAGATAGTGCGCCAAATCCGCCCAGGCATCCACTAGTGCGTAGCTGAGTACCTCTTGGGCCAGCCTGATGGCCTCTTCAACTGGATGGATCAAGGGGCCATCGTGTATACTGATTTAACTACTGAAGATGGTGAGGTTTCACAAACTGATCTTTTTTTCTTTTTTTATTTGCAGGAATGATTCGTATTAAGTGGAAGCCTAAGATTGTTCCTGTAGTGGCAGCGACAGTGGCGCGGATCCAGGCACCAAAGGGGAGCCCGACAAGCACGGGGAATGAGGCGGAGGTTCCTTCCACCGGGTAGCGGTTCCAGCTGCTACAGAGGTTGCACCGAAGCTGGAAGGCGTCGCTGCTGGTGAATGGGCCCAACAGCTTCTTGATGAGGGGATCATAGATCCCCTTACTATGAAGAGGGCGGCCCCAGAGGTCGAGGGGGACGTGGTGATCGTGGACACCACTCCTCAAAGGGCTATCTTGCCGGTAACCAATCCCTAGGGTCAACTGCCCCGGGCCCAAACTCTTGCCACACTCGCCAAGGGTGTGGATATAAAAGATAGGGGCAAAAGCATCCCCGCGGTGATGCTGGAGACGGGGGGAAGGCTTCCAAGGGGAAAGCCCCCATCTCTGAAGAGGAGCAGGTCTAATGGGCCAAATTTGATCCACCACTGGTACGTATTACCTTGTAAATTTGTTATTCATTATTACGTGTTCATGGATATTATCTAAACCTTATTTTCTCATTTGCAGCTATGGAGGAAGGTTTATGGGGAGGACATGTCCCTACTGAGGGATGAGGTGCTGAGCGAGTTGGGGCGCTACACCGGGGCTCCCTAGCGAGGATGCACGATTCAGCGCAATGGGTCCTACTGAGCTGGGGGCCTACGCTGAGCAACAAGCATTGCTTATAAGTATTTAGTTAATTGTGAGCTATTAATGTTGGTTGTTTCTGCACGTATGCGTGCCTTAGCTGCATATTTCGCTTTCGTTGTCTAACTTGTCTTTATTCCCTTGTGAAGGTTTTTTCCATCGCTCATCGTATGGCGAAGGCACTGATTGACGTATAGTGGAAAGTGGAGGCCGCCTACGCTACCTCCCAAGGAAGCGCGAAGCGGCTGAAGGAGGTTCAGCAAGAGCGCGACGCTTTTGCTGAGATGGAGGAGATTACTAGAAAAATGGGAGAGGCCAGCAAGAAGCAGGCTCCAGAGATGATTCAAGCCCGTGAGGACTTGGAGTACTCTGAGGCTAAAAGGAAGGAGCTGATAACGACCATGCGGGGGCTGGAGGAGAAACACAACTTGGCGTTGGCCAAAATCCAATCCGCTTTAGAAGCCGAGGAAAAAAAGTTGAAGGCGCTGGTGGAGGAAGCGAGGGTGGAGACAACCTAGGAGCGAGAGGAGAAGGCCGAGGTAGTGGGGGCCTTGGAGAGGGCGGAGAAGGGCCGAGGATTTTGGCAGGCTGATGCTGAGGGAAAAACAGAGGCGCTGCGGGACCTTGAGTAAAAGTATGAGTGCCATAAGGCCAAATATAAGCTGAAGGTCAAGTAGACCCGTGAAGATTGGCTGGAAGACCACCTCAGCTACAACATCGCTTTTCTTCGCGCGGTGCTCGTAAAGTTTCCCGGGGGTGAACATCGATGACCTTGCCCAACTAGCCTCGCTGGATGAGCCTCTCAGCCGTTGGGAGGAAGACGAGCGCATATTTGGGCCTCCACCATGGGAGCCCTCTTATTCCAACGTATCCTCCGTTGCCATAGATGATGAGGAAGCCCAGCTCTGAGCCGATGCTTCTTGCTATCTTCCTTCATTTTAGTTTACTTTTTGTAGCTTCTTTTCTTTTTTTGTTTCTTTAAACATTTGAACAATTTTGAAGCCTTTAGGCCAGGCTTGTGGGCTTGTAATTATTTCAATAGAATGTATGTTTTGTTAATATGAGCTTTTTCTGCTTGCTGGTAGATTTCTGTGATGGATGTTGTATTATGTCATATCTGCATGTTGTGATTTATTGATTGCTAAATGTATGTCATATGTTGAGAGTGCTTTGAGTTTTCGCTTACGCATGTATGCTGAATCCCTTAGGAAATCTCCTTATCTTGCATTATGCATGCTGATTTGTTCTTCCTGTGATAAAGTGTATTGGGAAATCCCTTGTGGGAGTTAAGTGCTTTGTTGACTTTAAACCGAAGTGCCTTTGTGTATTTTGCTTCTTGCTGTAATTGAAACATCGTTGGGGGGATCGGCCTGAGATTGTGCCCCTAAGGCATTTCAGCTAGTTAGTGCTGAGGGGATCTCTAGGGATCTGACCCTGCAGGCTATTTTGCTTGTTTTAACTTTGAAAGCATGAGAGAGCCGAGGGGATATGTAGGGATTTTACCTTGCGGCTTTTTTTTACCTGCTTTAATTTCAAAGTATGAGAGCGCCGAGGGGATCTCTAGGGATCTAACCCTGTGAGCTGTTTTACTTGCTTTAATATCAAAGCATGAGAGCGCCGAGGGGATCTCTAGGGATCTGACCCTGCGGGCTATTTTACTTGCTTTAATTTCAAAGCATGAGAGCGCCAAGGGGATCTCTAGGGAACTAACACTGTGGGCTTTTTACTTGCTTTAATTTCAAAGCATGAGAGCGCCAAGGGGATCTCTAGGGATCTGACCCTGCGGGCTATTTGGGTTGTGATCACATACATATGCTTTATGAAAGAAATTTGTGGAATTTTGCATTACCATTGCCTTGAATGTTTACAAAATACAACCAAAAATTACACAAAATGTTATAACTGTTATCCCCTCGAATAAAACTTTCGGAGAGAGGTTGGGTTCCATGTGCGGGGCAGGGCTTTTCCCCTTATGGTAGATAACTTGTAGGCGCTACCACCTATTCGCTTAACTACTTTGAACGGACCCTCCCATTTTATGCTGAGCTTCCCTCGCCCTTCTCTTGGTTGTGAGTCCTTTGTGTTATGAAGGACTAACTCACCTTTTTGAAATGAGCGGGGCTTGATCTTCTTGTTCTGTAAGAGGGCAATGCACCGTTTGTACTCCGTCATACGGATGAGAGCTTATTCTTGCTGTTCCTCTAGGGAATCCAAGTTACACATCAGCAAGTCATCATTGGAGGCCCCTTTAATGGAATTTGCCACCCTTGCGCTAGGTGCATCGATGTCCACTACGACCACCGCTTTGGTCTCATACGTGAGGAGGAAGGGTGTTTCGGCCATTGCTATCCGGGGGATAGTTCTGTAGGATTAAAGGACATTGTTGAGTTCTTCTAGCCATGCCAAACCATGCTCATGGACCCTCGCCTTCATCCCTTCCAAGATAGTTCGATTGGTTACTTCCGTCATCCCATTTATCTGAGGATGGGAAACGCTGGAGAAGCAAAGTCTTATCTTGGGCCGTTGACAAAAACATTTGAATGCATGGCAGTTGAATTGTGTCCCGTTGTTCGCGATGATGATATGGGGGATGCTGAATCGTGACATAATGCTCTTGCTGAAGAAAGAGTTGACTTGCTTTGATGTAATGGGTGATAGTGGTTCGGCTTCTACCCACTTAGTGAAATGATCCACGACCACAATGACCCAACATTTTTATTTCTTCGCTCTCGGCAATGGCCCCACCAAGTCCACGCCCCATAGGGTGAAGGGCCATGCGGCCAAAATTATTGATCTCGGCCTGGTTGGTGCTGAGGATGTTTTTGCAAAGGCTTGGCAGGCCTTACAAGATTGGACTAGATTCTTAGCGTCCAGATCCATTGGTGGCCAATAAAAGCCTTGCAGCTTAGCTCTTCGAACCATTGCATCCTTCTTCTCATGTGAGCCGCAGAGGCCTTTGTGAACCTCACGTAGTATGTAATTGGCATTGATGCGTCCCACGTATTTCAGCCAGGGATGGCTGATGGACTTTTGGTACAACTGCTCGCCAATCACCACATAGTGAAAGGACTTCGGTACTATCTTCTAAGCCTCACACTCCTCCTCTGGAAGCTCGTTGTGTTCCAAATATTTGGGGATAGGGGTGAACCATTCATCCTCCTCTTCTGTTTGTAACACTTTCATTGTTGACATGCTGAGCGTGCTGATCCGCAAAGGGACTTAAGGGAGCAAGATCTCCTGCTCTTCGCTCGATGCTCCCTTCGCCACCCTATCCACCTCCGCGTTCAGCACTCTAGGAATTTGTTTGATTGACATTTCAGTACCTTCACCGCATATCTCCGTGATGAGGGAGGTGATCTTGGCGAGATATTGCCGCATGGCCTCGCTCTTGGCTTTTTATTCACCACTAAACTATTTGACCACTAACCTCGAGTTACTAAATATGCTAATGTTATCGATTTTGATAGCTTTGATGATCTCTAAGCCGAATATCAGCGCTTCGTATTCCGCTACGTTATTGGAGGCACTGAAGTTTAGTCTAGTGGCTTGCTGAATCACTATCCCCTTTGGTCCTCGAATGAAAATGCCAATGCCTACCGCCCTAATGTTGGAATTACCATCTATGAACATGCGCCATGCCGCGTCTGGTAGCTCTTTCGACGGCGGAGCTTCTTGCATGAAGTCTGCTAACACCTGTGCTTTCATTGCCGCCCTTAGCTCAAAGTGGATATTGAACTTTGCAAGTTTGAGAGATCACTCAGCCAGGGGCCCTGAGGATTCAGGCCACTGAAGTGCTTTTTTTAGCGGTAGATCAGTCCGCACAATGATCGTGTGAGCTTGAAAGTAGTGGCGCCGCTTTTGGGAGGATACTACTAATGCGAACGCCATTTTTTCCATTTGGCCGTATCTAATCTTGGCTCCTTTCAAAGGGTGGCTGCCGTAATAAACTGGGAACTGATATGCTCCTTCCTCTCTGACGAGCACCATTCTCAATGCCTGTTCTGAAGTGCTCAAATAGAGGTATAGCGGTGCGCCAGCTATGGGATGGCTCAGTAAGGGTGGGGAGACCAAGAAAGCCTTTATCTCATTACGCGCCGTGGCATAATCCTCTCCCCATACGAACTTCTTCGCCTTTAAGACTTTGTACAACAGGATGCATCAACGTGCTGGGCAAGAGACGAAGCGGCCTAGGGCGTTAAGTTTGCCATTAAGGTGCTGGATATCCTTGATGTTTCGGGGTTCTTTAAGCTGAAGCACTACTTTTATTTTATCAGGGTTAGCCTCTATGTCCCTTTGCGAGACTAGGTATCCTAAGAACTTTCCTCCTGCTACGTTGAAGGCACATTTTTAAGGATTCAGCTTCAGCCCGTATTTTTCCAGAAGATTTAGGACTTTTGCTATATCTGTGGCGTGGTCCCCTTCGGCCTTACTTTTGATAATCATATTGTCAACGTATATTTCCACCTCCTTTCCTATCATGTTGCCAAAGATATCATTCACCATTCGTTGATAAGTGGCCCCCGCGTTTTTGAGGCCGAAGGGCATGACATTGTAGCAATATATCCCCTCGTGCGTGATGAACGACGTTTTTTCCTTATCCTCTTAGACCATGGGAATCTGATTGTACCCCGATGCTACATCCAACATAGAATAAATGGCGTAGCCCGCTGTAGCATCCACCAACATGTCAATGCTAGGGAGAGGATAGCTGTCCTTCGGGCATTCTTTGTTTAGATTCGTGAAGTCTACGCATATGCGAAATTTTCCATTAGGCTTTTTGACCAGCACCACATTGGCGATCCAGTCGGGGCATCGGACTACTTTGATATGGCCTGCTTTAAGCAGGCGAGAGACCTCCTCCTCTATATCCTTCTACCTATCCAGCGCATGATTCCTTCGCTTTTGCTTGACAAGCTTAGCTTGGGGTGGTACGTTAAGCTTGTACTCCGCTACTTCGGGGCTGACCCCTGTTAAGTCTGCTGGAGTCCATGCAAACGCGCAAATCTTCTCTCGCAATACTGTAAGGATTTCTTCCTTCATTTTCTCCTTCAACCCCTCAGACATGCGTACCTCCTTTCCTTCTTCTAGGGTTACAACCATCATTACATCTGCAAGTTCGACCGCCCACTCTGGGTCTGGTTCCGCATCCATGGCTAAGGGTTCGGCCTTCAGGGATATCAAATACGTTTCTTGGGCGGCTTGTTGATTTCCTCGGGCTATGGCTATCCATTGGTGTGTAGGTATTTGGAGTGTAAGGTACTGAAGGTTAATGACACCCTCGGAACCAATAATGAGCAGACGTCCTAGAATTATGTTGTATGCCAAGGGGATGTCCACGATTAGAAATTTGGCCCGTGTCTTCCACTGGTGGCCATTCACTCCCAATGATATGGATAAGTTTGCCGAACCGCAGAAGGCATACGGCATGTCCACCTATCCCAATTAACGATGCTTGATGAATAGCGAGGTGATTAGGGTTCCCTCCGATTGCGTCGTACTCTCCTTTGGTCATCCTTCTACCATCATTTCAATCACCAACGCATCATTGTGAGCGAGGGCTTTTTCTCTTGAGCGAAGGTATAGTACGCTTCGCCTCCTCTATCTGTGTTTTCATAATTGAATGTGTTATCTCTCTTCCTCTTTTTCTAAGTGGTCCCTCCAACGATCACATGTATCACCCCACTGGGTGGGGGTTCTTCGGTGCCGCGGTGAGGCAGTTGATAGCCTTGCTCGGCATCATGGCGGTGATTGATAGACTCGTTATTCTTAGCATGGGGGTCTCCCCCCCTCGTCTCGCTGTATGTCTCTCGTTGTGTTTTGGTAGAAGCGGTTCAATTGACCAACGGCGGCCTTCTTATTCAGCTCGCGGGCCAGCTCCCGGCAGTCTTCCGTGTCGTGGCCTTCACTCTTGTAGAATTCACAATAAGTTCCCAGCTTCCCTTTATACCTCATCTTGGGGGGATACTTTATGTCTTCCCCGTTCTTCTCAATCCACATCAAGACCTCCTTCCTGTTGGCATTGAAGAGGGTGTATTCCTCCACCTCACGCCGTGGTACCTCAACGCGGTACGCCTGTCGACGATCCGGCTCATGCTTCCTGAAATCCCATCGCTTAGCCAGTTCCTCCCTTCCGGCGGCCTCGATTTTCTTGGTGTTCCTTTTATTTCTCCTAGTGCACCCACTTCTTGGCTTTTTGCATCAGTGTTGCCAAGGTGATAGGTCTCTCAGTGGAGATGTCCTTCGCTAGGTCTGCGTTTTGGTAATTTTTTGCAAGAGCCTCTGAGGCTAAATCGATATTGTAATCCCTACTCTCGAGGGCCACTTTTTGGAATCTTTCCATGAAATCCACAAGAGATTCATCTGCCCTCTACTGAACCATCTACAGGTCTTGGACCGTTCGGTTGGGGGGGATAGACGTGACGAAGTATAAGGCAAAGCTTCGGTCCATCATATCAAAGCCTGTTATGGACCCTGGCTTGAGGCTTTCAAACTAGTAGGTTGCGGGTGCCACCAACATAGTAAGGAATAGCTTGCACAGCATGGCATCCGTAGCATCAGCCGCCTCCATGCATTGTCGAAAGTAGCGAACATGCACCGTGGGGTCCCCCACTCCTGAGTATTCGCGCAGGCGGGGTTGCTTGGATCCCCTCGAAAATCTTTCAGCACGAACGTGAGGGCAGTATGGTGATGCTGTTTCGGTGATATCCAGTACGACGACTTCCATTCCTTTTTCAACTAGGAGCACGTCCACTTTCCTGGCTATCACAACTTCCAGTTCTTCTTTGGCCGGCTGGGGCTGAGGGGATACCCTTTGCCTCGATCCGGCCAAACTCCCTTCATTATCCGGGATGGGCTCCGACCTCTCCCATCGCGCCGAGCTCTCATGCTAACGCCGAGGCGATTCTTCCTCATACTCCTTATCTTCTTATCCCGTGGACTCCAATTTTACTTTCCCTTTGGGGGTTGCAGCTCTTTTATCCTATTATGTTAGTGGGCGGTGGTAGGTGTACCACGAGCGGCTTTGGCCTTCTACTGACAAGGAGCCCTGCGACGGGTGCCACGTTTCTGATCTCGCTAATTATCTCTCTTGGCACAAACTCTGGAGTAACTCCTGCTCTTCCTTATGGGAATGTAGGATTTCATTCATCATATTTACATAAGGGCTATGGTCGCACTTTGCTGCTCACTTTGCTTGACAAGCATAGCCACTACATCTTTCTCCACGGCTTTCCTTTTCAAGTTGTCTTCGAACATCTCTGGCCTTGTTGAAGTAGGCGCCTTTGTCCATTATGGGGGAACGGTAGTGACCGGGTTTGACGTCTCAGCTTTATTTCCAATCTCCGATGTGTTCAAGAACAGGACGGTTCCCTGATTGAGAGGAGGTTTTGTTGGTTTGTTTGGGGGAGTAGTCATGATTCTGGGTTATTATCCACGCTCACCGCACCTATTTGGTATTCGTCTAGAGAAGTCTGCTGTCTTCAACGTCCTCGGAACTTGTAAAACAAGTCTCCGACCGGAAGTGTTTCCGGCAAAGACCCTCTGATGCTAAATTCAGAGGTTTTAGAGTGGTAGTGAGCGTGTATTCTCAAATTAGTTGTTACCTCAAAACTGGGAGATTGCCTTATAGCAAATGGTGCAATGATGATCTGCGGGGCCCACCTACAAGTTGTGCCCAAGTGGCAAGCTACTTGAGGGTCTTTTCCGCCATCGGGACATTGAATGTTTCCCCTCTGTCAGTCAGGTTTGCATTTAATGTGACAATGGAGAGATAAGGAGTGCACTGGATCGACGTGGTTTGTGCCGAAGAGGTTTTAGTACCTACGCGGAGGGTATTGCTGAAGAATTTTGGCACTAGGGATTCGGTATTAGTTGAGGCCCACGTGCTGGGGACCATTTATCTGGAGCACGCTTCGACCTTGCTATCATATCTAAGTGCTTTCGGCGTGCTTTTTTGCTGAAGCACGATTTGGTCAAGGAGCCCTTTTTCTGGTCCAAAATGTGTTATTTGGGTCCCTTAATGGGCCTTGGTATCAATAGTTAATGTCATTTTTAATGTTTTATAATATTCAAGACGTGTTAGATAAAATGTCATCAAAATGATTGGGATGGAATAAAACTCAAAACTAAACTAGACTTTGGTTTAATTGTTAACATCTCTCAAAATTAAGAAGTGTATAAAAAACGGTATCTGTTGTTAGGAATAGTATAAATCAACAAAAATATACATTTCATGAGTAAATATAAAAGTAGGGAAGACAAATATAAAGAAAGTAAGGAACTAATATTATTCATCATCTCATTTGTAAGGGGTACAACAAGCCTATATTTATAGACAAATACATGAAAATGTAAGGACTTGAGTTAAATATAATTTATTGAGGAAATTAACTAGTCATGAATGTATATCAATATAATATGTGTAACATCCTCAAAAAATATATTTTTAACACTACTCTTTTGATGTCCATTTTAGCGAACGGGATAAAGTCTTGTTAAAAACCTTATCAAGGAAAAACCCTATAAAACAAAACCTTAAAAACCCTGTAAAACAAAATCTTTGGATAAGGGAAAAATGGAACAATGTTTACTCTCTCTGTTCACAAGAATATGTTCATGCATTATGAATTTGCCTTGTTAAAACTTTGCTAAGAAAAACCCAGTGGGATAAAAACTTAGCGAGGATAAGGAGTAAAATATTCATAAGCAATTTTACTTTTCCTCATATATATAGTGGTCAAGACATATTCTTCAAATGATCAATAATGATGACATTATCTTCATAAATTATCGTCGGATCTTCCATGGCTATCTATTTGCCACATGTATCCAAAATTATTCAATTCATACATAGATCCTCACAACTTTATCAAATAAATGGTATTGTTTGCCATACTTTTCCGTTAATATAAATTTTTCAGGGATTTTGATTTAAATTTCATTATCAAGTGAATCCACATAGTTAATTTGTACCAACATTCTTCAAGTGCATATTTACCTTTTCTTGCACTTCCCAACTAGCGAGATGTCGAAAAATTATTAGATTCATCGTAAAAGAATATGTCTCCATATAATCATCTCGGGTTTAGAGAAATATTATGAGAAGCCTTGTTTAATGACTTACTACATTTTCTCATTTATTTCTCTAATTAAAAACTCATTCGTACAACACAAATTTAATGCTCATATCGTGTTCGAATTACAAATTTAATCCTCTTATCGTGTTCATTTTCAAGAAAAACACAATTCTGCTTGAATTAAAGCTAAAGCTTTACATTTTAGTCAATCACATATGGTTTGACATTCTTGAACAAACTGTGATTCATGGTTCATATTTTCATTGCCACATTAGGAAAAAATATGATATGTGACCATTTTATATCAATTTCATCTTTTAGAAGTACTAATAAAACTATTTCAATTATGGTTTTAAAAAAACTTTAGTTGTTTGCACTTCAGGTGCTAGTACTTCTTTTGGAAGAATATATGTTTGTACATTTATCCTCAATTGTATTATCTTTATTGTCGATAAATTTCAAGGATTTTATCATGTAAACTAATTGGTTATTTACGCTTCAAGTGTATTATATTTATATAGCGCTATTGTAATTTATCCTATAGGAATCTCAGTATTAATTGATGATGAAGTATTATATTAAATTGGCTTTTTCAAAATGCCTTGTTTACCTTCTTCCCCAAATTTTGGGCAAATGCTTTCGTCAAAATAAAATTTGCAATCTTTGCAAAAGCATATTGTTTTGTAAAGACTCAATTAATCATTGATGGAAATTCATATCCAATATAAAATAATAATCTCCTTGAAGGACCCATTTTGGTATGTTGTTATGAAGTTATGCTCATAAATTGCATAACAAAAACTCTTAGATGCGAAGTAATGAGCTTATGACCAAAGCTAACAATATGGGAAAAATAATCATAACAGCCTTTTGGTCTTAAACATATATTGCATATCCTTATGCAAATGAAAAAAATATTTGTTCGCATAATCATGATCGTGCTATAAAATGCAGACGTTTAGTACTTAGTTCTATCATACCGTTTTGAACCTGAACATATTTTACATGATGTTCATATTTTAACCTCAATAGACATGCAAAACCATACATGTGAATTGTGACTATTTAGTTGAAGCATCAACTGTAGGTGTTTGTACTTCTTCGGGAAGTTACTACATTAAGAACTAAATGATACAATAGTGGATGAATTGGTCCATATATATCACACAATATGCATTTTGAAAAAAATATCGAAGATTCATTTACAACCTTACTACTGGAAGGTTTTATAATCAATTTTCTTGCGAACCAGCAGCACAAAATTATTCATTATTTTGAAGAAATTCAAGCTTCAATGGATTCCCATGTGCATCTATTATATTTCTCATCATTATCGAACTAGGATGACCTAGTCGATTTTATCAAATTTTATAATTATCTCAATATATAAACTTCAAGTTTATAGTTGAACTGGTCCAAAAATATATGTACCATGAAAACATTCTTTAATGTCTTCATTCACATTTTTAATAATATTTATTTTTATGAATGTTTTAAAACTCCATATGTGAGAAATTGGGGAATATAATACATTATTCATAATAATCATCTCATTGTGGTCGATTAACATTGGTCTTCGGGATCATTCAATAATTTGTTTATACCCTCAACATATAATATTAGCTCTTCCGAAGCATTCAACAATTTTTTTTATTTCTTTACTACCTTAATACTAGCTCTTCTGGAGCATTGAAAAAATTTTTATCCCCTTGGTACACCAATTCTAGCTCTTCTGGAGTATTTACAAAATATATATAGAATCTTCTAAAGCCTTCAACAATTTGTGTTACTAGATATTATGTTAACAGTCATTTCAATTATTTTCAAATCATAATAATATTTGGGAACATATATATTAAAACTTCTGGAGCTTTCATCTATTTTTTATGTTACCTAATATCACGATAACATTTTTTACTCATTTTTAGAGTATAATATTTACATACTTACCATATGTAAATTTATTTCATTATCATTGACGTCAATCAATACGGGTAAAAACTCATTTTCTTTGATTTTCCACTTCTAGTGGTTATTATTACAATCAGTATGATTTTCCACTTGTAGTGGTTAATGTTCATCAATTTTACTTTTTTCACTTTGGGTGAAAATTATTCATCAAATTTATTCTTCCACTTCGGGTAGAAATTGCTAGCATATTGTCATATATTATTTCAAAGATCTGCAGGATCTTCAATAGTTGACTATTATGATACACATTTGACAATTACAATATTATTTGCAAATCAAATTTGATCAAATAAAAGTAGCAAAAATTAATAATATATATCACCAAATATTTTGATGAGTCGGAATGGGGAGTTTGCTAACTCTTGTAGAAAGAAACATCGTTCCTCATTTTTATCAGTTCTGTCAATACATTTAAATATCCAAAAGAATGAGGAAAATAAGATCATTTATAAAAAATTAACAACAATAATAAAAATTGAAAATAGAGAAGAAAAACTTCCCAATCGATTAAATTCCATTAATCTTTATAATGCTCATCACCGCAATATTATAACATCATATCAACCAAATGATATTCTTGTTGGTATTGACCACAGAGTGAACTCGTGCTGATAACGTGTTAGGAATAATGTGAATCAACAAGATTATACATTGCATTTATAAATAGAAAAGTAGGGAAGACAAATATAGAGAAAGTAAGGAACTAATATTATTCATCATCTCATTTTCATCATCTCATATGTAAGGGGTACAACAAGCTTATATTTATAGGTAAATACATGAAAATGTAAAGACTTGAGTTACATATAAAATATATTTACAACAATTCCCCTTTGATATCCATTTTTACGAATGAGACACTACCTCGCTAAAAACCTTACCAATAAAAACCCTGTGGGACAAAACCTTTGGTTAAAGGAAAAATAGTGTAGCGTTTACTTCCCCTATTTGCAAGAATATATCTATGCATTATGAATTTGCCTCGTTAAAACCTTGCTAAGGAAAACCTAGTGGGACAAAAACTTAGCGAGGAAAAAGAGTAAAATATTCATAAGCAATTTTACTTTTCCTCAAATATATGGTGGTCAAGACATATCTTTCAAATGAGCAATAATGACGGCATTATCTTTATAAATTGCCGTGGATCTTCCATGGTTATCTATTTGCCACATGTATCCAAAATGATTTAATTCACACATAGATCCTCACAACTTTATCAAATAAATGGTATTATTTGTCATACTTTTCTAGAAATATAAATCCTTCAAGGATTTTGATGTAAATTTCATTATCAAGTGAATCCACATAGTCAAATTGTAACAACATTCATCAAGTGCATATATATTTTTTCTTGCACTTCCCTATTGGTCCTAAACGGCTTAAATAAACAGCAGAATGGGGGGGGGGGGGGTTGAATGCAGTTCTTGGTTTCTTTTTGAATTTCTAAAAATATTTGACAATGTTAAGTTTTTATATGCGTGTTGAGCTGGGTCTAAAACTTTTAAACTGCTCAACTTTGCTGGCACAGTTTATCTTCAATCGCTGCTGAGTACTTTACTTAGCTTGGATTGGTTTTTCAAGCAAAACAAATAATAGAGATAAAATGATGAATGAGATGAACGCGATAAAGGAAAACAAATAAGGTTAGAACTTTTACACTTGAGATTTTATCCTAGTTCGGCCTCTAGCCTACCTGAAATCCTCGGATTCCTTTCCGAGCTTTAATCCACTAGTGATTCGTTCATTCCTTAGGCGGAGAAACCTTTATAGCAGGTAGATATAATTACAGAAAGTACCCTACTTTCTAATACCTCTCAAACTTAGTTTAGATACCCTTCCTAAACTGACACTTAAACCTTGTTTGTTTGCAATAAAATATTTTATTTTACAGGAAATTGTTTTTCCAAATTTTTCTGTGTTTATTTTGATTTTAAAATAAGTCAAAAGGAAAACTTACTTTTAGTAGTCAACAAGAAAATCCCTTGACAATTATTGTTTTCCCAAAAAGGAGGGAAAATTTTCCTAACAAAAATTAACGCTGCAAATGACGTAGCTTATATTATGAATGCTGCTAATTAAAGACACCACTATCCCTCACTTTTCAATCTCATTCTTTCTAATATATTTTTCATAATGAAATTGCATCACCTATGCCCCTAGAGTAAATTTTAATAATTACAAAAAAAAAAATTTATTTAACATATGATATAATAACTAATTAAATTAAAAAATTAAAGTTCCAACATCAATTTTTAATAATCATGAGTCAAACATCAAAAAATATATTCCGATTAAATGTTATGTTTCGAACATAAATTTTTATATTGTTTTAATGATATATAAAAAATTATTGTCGGAAAATATTTTACATCTTTACAATCAAACACCAGAAAAAATTTTCAGTGTTGTAACCAAACACATAAAAATATTATGTTTTCCTGAAAATATTTTCCCTTTCACTATATTTTCCTGCAAACAAACGGGGCCTTAGATTTATCAAAATCTAAGAACAGGGGAATTCAACTTATAGAAATGTTGAATCCTTTACAATGTAAAATCTTAAGTGCTATTCTCTCTAATACAAATAGAATATTGACAATGAATGTATGCTAATTGCTTGATTTGGAATTTCTTGAAGCTGGGAGTATTTGAACAAAATTTCAACTCTTAGAGAAATTTGAGGTGATTTACCAAGTTTGAATGACTGCTACAGTCTTCTATTTATACTTGAAGGTCTTGGAATTAACCGTTGCAAACTTCTCATCCTGATAGCTCTTCAATATCTCTTCTCTTCAAATCTTTCGAATTTTCTCGTTGGAGACAAATTCCAGGACATTTAGAGACAGAGATTTCGAACTTTGAAGACCGAGATTAATTCGTTATCCCAAATTGTTAAAAACTTGTTTGTCTTCAAGCAATCCGTTCTGATAGAGAGGCGCGCGGGATGCAATGTGGACTTCTATCATTTTTTGACTTGCTGACATTGTAGAGTTGCGCGGAGACACTGAGAAACAATGCATGTCAGAGGATTCCTTTTATCTTGTACTTTAGTGAGGAATCTCCAACATTCCGTACTGACACCTTTTGTTTGTGAGGATCAGTAGAATATCTTCTTTAATTTTAGTGCCTTTTTTCCTGAAAAAGCATCAAAGGAATGTTATGTTTCTCACAGAAACAGTTAGTAACACATGTGTCAATTATTTCTCTAAGTGTCAAAGATATACAGCTTTTCTCACAAAAAGCTAACTCAGCACAACTGAGTAAGTATCTTATAAACTATGTAATACTAAGCTTAACTCAACTTTTCTTACTCTAAGCCGTAAATTAATTAATTACTCAATAATTGAGTTGTTTTTCCTTAAACAAACTAAAATAAACTTTATTAATTAAAAGTATACTTAGTACTCAATTAATTTCACTATGCTAGTCAGCTTGTTATTTCCAAAATCTTTTAAGTACTGTGAGGTACTATTAACTTGGGTTCAACAATCTCCCCATTTTGAATAGATAACAAACTAGGTAGTAGAAGAGATCAATTGAATAGATAGTTTAAAGATATCGAAATACCTGGTAAGTGATGTAAGACTCCCCCATGCTGAGTGAAATCCTTAGTCAGTTTGGACTCCCAAATACTAAACTGATCTTCTTCAATCAGCTCAGCTCCCCCATACTTTAGAGGAATTTTCTTCAATTTGGGACTTTTTCTTACTTCAGCTTTTCTTCAAAGTTGGTCTTCTTGTATGAAATCCTTCATCCAACAATCAATAAATAGGAAAAACAACATAAAAGAAATAATATAGAAGTTACGAAGTTCTTAACTTGATATGGAAAAAACTTGTAATTTTTATTAATGATGAAAATACTTAGTTAGTGCACAAAATATGTACTGAGCTAAGATTATAAAGAATTCTACTCTATTAAAAGGATTGCCTATATTAGATACACTGGCTTATTTACGATGCTGTGAAGAAGAGGTCTGTCCAGACGACTTATGTAAATCAAATGTTTGCTGTTGCTGTTGATGATGATGAGTTCACTTTGGAAGAGATCCCTTGTTAAGATTAGCAGTCCTGAGAGCGTCTTCAGCTACCTTCTCCCCCTTTGCTATCTATCCCTTCACTATTTTCTCCAAGCAAGCATTGAAGGAGTCCAAGGGAGACTGAAAGTCCTCCCGCCTTCCAATGATTTGAGGGGAAATTTCTTGCTTCAGCATCTTTTTACCCTTGTTGGTGAGAAAATCTTGGTCATTCAGTTTAGTAGGAAGAAGGTGATGACATCTAAAAAGATGAGCTATTAGATTAAATCCCTGGTATGTGAACTGTTGAAAGCACTACAATAGAGCTCTGAAATCTAAGGCAGAAAGAGCAATCTTCAGCTTCACTTGTCTAGGATCTTTAGGCATATGGATGACATGCACTTTGCAGTGTAGTCAATATCCTTAGCATCATACATCTCAGTTGGCACAAGCTATCCTACATTCTTCTAAAGTTCCTCGATTTTTCCTTTAAGAACATTGAGCTTCTTATGTATCAAGAAACCATTTTCAGGGTCTAGAGACTCAGTAGGTTCAGGGAAGAGCTTGCTCATGGAGTCAAAGATGGCCTTCTATGTATTTGATACTTTGTCATCCGTGTGATCATAGATCTCCTTGCATATGTCATCCAGCTTGTTGGTTAGAGAATCAATGTTCAGTACAGGTTTTTGGTCAGCTTTCTTTGACACCTCATTGATAGCTTTTAGAACTTGATAAATTTTGTTATCTTGATTCATGATGAATATAGACATCATCTCCAGCACTTTTGCCATGTTGTGCCCTATATCTTCGGTGGTTTCCACCTCCTTGAGCATAGTTTCAATTTTCCTATTAATGCTCTTCTTGATCTTGGCCTGCTCTTCGCCAAACTTATGGAAATGTTGTGAGCGGACGACACGGAGCGATGGGCTAAGAGTGCACTGATAAGTGTATAGTTACACTTATTATCAATATAATTTTACACACTAAACACTATAATTTAAGTCATTTTATACTTCATATAAAAGATTTCACATGGTATGTAGTTGTTTTTGGTGTAAATGCAGATACTAGGTAAATCTTGGGAGTAAAATGATCTAAAGTGGTATTCTACGTAAAAAGAGTGAAAAAGGTATGAAAAGATGCGTGGAACTTAAAAATTTGGCTTAGGATCGAAGTTGTCGAAGATCGGTGAAGTTACAGGAAGAATATTGAAGAAAAACACAATTCACGGTCGTGATAACAATTCGCGGTCGCGACTTGATACACTTCAGAAGTAGAAAATTGTCAAACAAAGATTCAGGGTTGTGACTTGTATATCGTGGTTGCGACTTGGATGGTTTTTTGGTCAAATCTTCTTAATTACCAACCGCCAGATAAGAATGATCAACCGCTATCAACCGCCATCAACTACCAACAAAAAGACACTTATCAGAAGTCAACCAATTATGAATTTATGCCTATCCATTGTGGATAAGATTAAAGCTTCTCAGCCAATCAATGAAGTGATGCAATCTTTCGCCAATGGACACAACTCTTCGTTTGAATAGACGCAACCCTTCGAACTCTATAAATAGGGCTCCAAACCTTACAAATTTCGTACAGTGCATGGTGTGGCATTGGAATTAGAAAAGTGAGAGATATAGTGTGTGCATAGATAGAGAGCGAAATTATTTAGTTTTCGCTACGTTCATAAGTGTTAGCGAGAAAATATTTAAGTGATTTGAATCCTTATTTCGATCACTAGATTTCTCTACATATTCAAGTGATTGTTGTATAAGTGTACTTGCAAATCACTTATAAATAAAAATTTTCATTCTTCAGCATTCGTTTATTCGATATTCACAAAGAATAGCATCCTAGCGGAGGTTCTGTACGGGTCGAGACCGAATTCAAAGAAGAAGCAGGAATTACAAGAATTGATGACTCCCATTAAAGAGTGGATACAGTTTGATCAACTTTAGCTTTCACTTGCATACCTTATAATTTTTCTTTGCTTTCTACTATACTTTCTATTTCGAAGTTTATGATACGTCTATGTGTCATAATGCGTATTTTATGTTGAGTCTTTTATATTAATCAAGTTATATGCCTTTGAGTTAACTTTAAGAGTAGTTTCGAGGTTAACGAGATTTTGTATAAAAACTAGATATGCGATTTTAACGCTGTTTAGTGAGCTAACGTTTTTAGAATGGTAACTTGCTAAATGTGGCTATGTGTGTCCAGGTTTATATAATCATCTTAATTCGTTTACACTAGATTTAGAAAAGTCATTTCATGTTCTATTCTGTGGTGAATCATTGAACATCTGAGTGTCTAGAACTGATTATGTTAAATTAGTCTAGTGAACATAATAACTTTGTTGAACTTACATGTTTTCTTTGCTATACTTATTTCGTAGAAAAACTCTATATATTTAGAATCTCTAATCTTCCATACATATATCTATCCATTCTCCATTCTAATCCTCCCCACTAAAATCCAAAAATATTTTATTTTCTTTATTCCATTTTTCTTGTTGATCTTTTGAGCTAGTCCTTCCTTGTGGGATCGATATCTTTTAAAACTACATCGTAACTGTATACTTGTAGTGGTCACCATTTTTCTATTTAGATAAGCAGAACTGACAACACTTGTTCGTATTTTGAACTTATATCTTATCGGTAGGATAGTGGGAGACAAGGTTTTTGGCTTCATTATTATATAAAAAATCCTAGGAGTTATTAGAGTCGAAACCTTGCGAACATGCACTGAATGAGAGGCGCGGTCCACTGGGGTGTTTAAGTTGAAAATAAAGTGTACCAGGGTCTTAGACCCGGAAAGGTTTGATTGAGAAAGCGAGAAACATTATAGATTGATCAAACCCGAATCCGCCATCTCTTAGTGTGGAGTTGCCACCTAGATTAGCTCTTTCCAGGAATTAAAATCATGTGAGGCTTAACATTCAAGGGACGGCCCACTAAGACACAAAGATTCGGTTTCGGGATAAGTTGCTTATTTCTTATTGGATCACATTATATTACATCTATAGATGTTGGTCCATAAATAGGCTATAAACAACAGCAGAGGGGGGTGAATGCATTATCTTGGTTACTTTTAAGTTTTTTTAAAGTTATTCGCCAAGTTCAGTTTTTATATGTGTGCTGAGTGTGATATAAAAACTTATAAACTGCTCAGCTTTGCTGGAACAGTTTATCTTCAATCTTTAGCTGAGTAAGACTACTCAGCACAGATCAGATAACAAGCAAGAATGTGAATAAGAGAGAGATGAATGAGCAAATCACTGACAAAGCTAAATGCTTAAAGTTAGAAATTCAACACTTGAAATTTGTCCTGGTTCAGCCCCTAGCCTACCTCCAGTCCCTTGATGCTATCTCTGAGCTTTAATCCACTAGTGAGTCGTTCCTTCAATAGGTGGAGAAGCCTTTACAGCGGGTAGACACAATTACAGAAAGTACCTTTCTTTCTAACTACCGCTTAACTTAGTTTGGGTACTCTTCCCAAATTGATACTCAGATTAATATAAGAAAGCGAATTGAATTCAACTTATAGAAATGTTGAATCCTTACAATGTTAATCTAAGCAATTTCTCTCTATTACAAACAGATAAGACTTTTGATGTTTGCTGATTGCTTGAGGAGGAATTTCTTTAAAAGCTAGAGTAATTTGCACAGCTTTTTAGCTCTTAAGAAATTCAAGGTGATTCACCAAGCTTGAATGTCTACTCTAGTTTTCTATTTATACTTTGAAGCTCTGCAAAGTAGCTGTTGCAAACTTTTATGATATCGCTGATCTTCAATTTCTCATCTCTTTTAATCTTTCGAATATTCCCGTTGGAGATAGATTATAAGACATTTAGAGATAGAATTTGAATGTTTCAGGCGCGATAAAATTCCGTTGATAAATTCTCATTTGTCTTGAAGCAATCTGGTTCTAAGAGAGGCGTGCTAAAATGCAACATGGAGTCTTTCCATTGGATAAACTTGTCGATGTTGGTAGGATCACGCGGAGACACTTGAGACGCGACGCATAATAGAAATTCCTTTTACTTGGACTGTAGCAAGGAATCTCTGACAATTTTAGTGACATTTTTGACGTTGTGAGGACCATAAAAATTTGATGGGTGTCGAATCCACCAAAAATAATTCCTATTACTTCGATTGATTAAATTTGTAGCGCATGAGTAAGTAGGGTCGAATCCACAGAGACTAACAAAATCAATTTTAATCGTATTAATGACCAATAAAAACAA